>PYAF01002548.1:104534-120340 GCA_007407185.1 Glycine tomentella
TGTTTGTACGGTCTGTTATTTTATTAGGTTTCCATCACTATGTTACCGTTAATGTCAATTGCGTTTTGATGTTTGAAATTCATCGTAGCGTATATGAATTTGACATGAGTGATTTCCCTGGAAGTTTGGTTTATGGTTCAAATGTTCATTACAAAATACAACAACATAAAGAAAACATTGACAACAACATCACCAATTCATGAGGTAGATGGACGACTAGGACAATTTCGACGGTTATGACCAGGTAATCTGCATATACCACACTTAATACAACTTTGACTAGCTTCAACTTCCTCTATCTCATTGCGTATTCTAGTTGACTTTGGACGACCCTTTGCACGCAAATATTCTCTGTCTGGTATGACCACTAGATCATCACTAGGTGGAATTGTCTGCTCATTACCAATTGGCTGCCATGGAAATGAATAAGCTTGTACCAAGTTTGATATAAGGAAGACGTCATCCACATATTGTGTCGGTGACTGACGAACATGTAAAGTGGCTGCTGCAGCATGACTACAAGGATACTTGAACGCCTTAAATTTTTCACACTGACAGAACCGCTCAGGGAGGTTTACCGAGTACGATTTGTCATAACCATCGTCAACCTCAAATACAGATCGTTCAACGTTATATGCACGAACATAATGACCAGTAGCACTGGTCTCATTGGCCTGCATCATAGCAACTACATTTTTGCAATGTGGATAAGGACCTTGCAATTCATTAAGAGCCGATCGGCCTCTGTAAACAAAATATTCCACCAATCTGCTATATGTGTGCTTAACCAACGCGGTTATTGGCATGTTTCTTGCACCTTTCAAAATCCTGTTTACTGACTCGGCCAAATTTGTTGTCATATGTCCATACATGCGTCCCTCGACATCATATGCACCTGTCCACTTTTCCTTCGGGATGCTATCAATCCAGTTTGCAACCTCAGGACTGACATCACGAAAACTTGCAAAGGCTATGTCAAAATCGACAATAGAAGGCGTATAACCTGCACAAAAATTAAATAACATTAAAATTTAGTTATACATGAAAAATGAATACATGAGTTTTTAACCATACCTAAAGTCATAACCGCTTTCTTCAATTTTTCATTTCTGAACTTTTGATTAAAATTGCTCGCAATATGATGGAGGCAAAAGACGTGATAAGCATGCGGCGATTGCCACTCGGGGTGCCTCTCAACTGCAGACAATATGCTTCGATGCCTATAAGAAATAAGACAAAGATTTGTCTTCTTTGTAACATGCGAGCGAATGTTATCCATAAAGAATTCCCAAGCTTCCAACGTCTCACCTTCAACAATGGCAAATGCAATTGGCAAACACTCATTGTTTACATCCTGAGCTGTGGCAATCAACAATTTTCCTTTGTACTTGCCATATAAATGAGTGCCATCAATTTGAATAACCGGCTTACAAAAATTGAAAGCCTCGCAACATTGTCTGAATGTCCAAAAAATGCGTTGGAACACGCGTTTTCCACGAACGATTCTATGAGCCACATAATAATTTTTTGTCTGAATTTGATAAACAGAACCTGGTGAAAAGCGAAGCATGTATTCACACCACCTCGGCAAAAATGCATATGATTCCTCCCAATCACCGTAGATAATTGTCATTGCTTTCTGCTTTGCATACCATGCCTTTCTATATGAAACTTTGTATCCATAGGAATGAGTTATCCTTTCCTGGACTAGTCCAATTGAACATGATGGATCATGCTTTATCACCCCTAATAATAAAAAAATAATCACGTTATCATTAATAATAACAATAAAATCATTACTTCTTATCATTATCAGCTTATCCAATAACTTACCTAGTACGAGTGAAACAATAACATCAGCATCAAGTTGTCTGTGGTCCTGAGAAATGTGATCATTTAAGCAATTGTGATCCCCGCCCCATTTGGTAACCACCCATCTTTCACCGTACGTTGGTTTCATTACCCTAACCCTCCATGGACAATTCTGGCCATGCGCACGACATTTCATGCTTAACTTTGTCGGCGTACTTTCAACCACGATAGCTTCCTGATGCTCCTTCATGAGGTTCCGCTTGATTGCCATTTGCACGTCTTTTTTTGATGCAAATTCCTGTTTCACAAACAACTTATTCCCTAATACCCATGGACCCTCAACTGAACCTGAACCACAACCACTGCCAGAATCTTGTTCACTCGGATAATCCCAATCAATGTAGGTGTAATGTGGGATTTCATCCCAAAAAGTAGTATTACCCTCACCTACATATGCAAATTCTCAAATTCATTACAATAAAATACATACATAATAAACAAACATATCTGTAAGCAAGTATTGTTTGGTAACACACCTTGACATTGTTGCGGTAAATGCGACTCCCCTGCATCCTTTTGTCGTTGGGTTGAATGCTCTCTTACGACTGGGTAATGTACTTGTATTTGTGTTGCACTTCGACCATCATCCTCATCATTGTCCGAAGCACTAGCATTCTCAGCAAGAAGACGATCTTCCATTGCGATATTTTCATCATCATCATTGTCAATATCGTCATCCATGATCCAAGTAGGGTCATTTTCATCTTCCATAGACATATTAACAACTGGAGCAACAGATGCTGATGCTCCAGGAGAATAATTGAAATCAACTGACCTCGTTGGTAAAGCCACATCCTTTACTCTAGCAAAATCCACGTACAACTCTATGAAATTTTTCCTTGACTGGTTGAAGAATTCTCCTATTAAAAATTCTAAGTCTTCGTCGTCAATTACTTTCATGTTGATATATTTATCATCACACCATATTCTTGCAGTGACCATAGTGATAGATACATTGGCTTCTGTAGACAATAATTTTTGACTGATTTTTTCATGCAATTCTTCAATGGTTGAGTTGCGGTTGATACGTGTTCCCCTTTTCTCTCCTTCGAATACAATACCACATCGGCTCTCAATTTTGCTACCATTATAATATAAAACGATATGAACAAAATCACCATCTTCAGACATTTTTTAATATATGACCAACGACTACAAGATCACAATGATGATGAACACAAGACCACGGTCACGCCTGTAACACATAAAAATCTATAAGCATATCATGATAATTTATTTCACCAACTAATTGTACTATAAACCCTAAACCTAGTTCATCCCCTACGTAACAAAGTTAATAACCTTCAGGCCGTACTTAATGATAACCTAAACCCTAAACTCATAATATTGTAAGTCATAACACCTAGGTCTTAACCTACAAAACTAACTAATCAAAACCTAGGTCATAAAAGCTAGGTCAAAACATACATACATAACCAATCAAAACCTAGGTCACCCACTAATTGTACCCTAAACCCTAAACCTAGGTCATAACCTACGTAACCAACATCATAACCTTGAACTCGTACTTAATGATAATCTGAGTAACTAACTAATAATATTGTAACTCAATAAACCTAAGTCTTAACCTACATAAACAACTAATCAAAACCTAGGTCATCAAACTTATGTTATAATAGGTAACTATTTCTAACCTAAGTCAATAACAATTTTCTACATCAATATCAATTATCTATAACAACAACACAATATATTTCATGTAATTTAAAATTAATACGTTTGACCAACACTTACTTGCTCGAACTAAAAGCCGAATCCAAAGAGAACTCACAAAACAAAAGCCTTCAGAGATAGCCAAGACTTTTGCAAATGCTGAAAATGGGTGTAAACGCTGAATGAGGGGTATATATAAGGAGGCAGAGTCACGTCCTGGGACGACATGACTGGTGCTGAGTCACGTCCTGCATGGACGTGATTGGTGGCTGAATCACGTCGTGGGGCGACGTGTTTAAACACGTCCTGGTGTAACGTGATTAAACACGTTTTGCCAGCACGTGAATAACTGCTATACATTTGCAATTTGTTTCCAAACGACTATATATTGGTAAATTTTTATTAAATTTGCAATTTTTTAATTTTTTTGCCAAGGTTTGGTAGAATTAGGAGACAACAATGTTAGGAAAAGTGCTGTTCATTGAGTCATATGGTGTACCTTTTTAGAGTGGAATGCCTCCCCTTGGGTGATTAATATTAAAGAGTAGTGTTGTAAGGGAGGGTGGACAAAAACCTGTTTGGTGAGTGAAATGGAACATGAAATTGTAATCTCTCAAGCAGTGGGAGGAGCTCAACTCAGGGCTCTGGCCTTGTTGAACAAGGTCATCACTTTTCCCTTGCATTGATGGATAGAATATGATTGTGCTTATGGCTTCTTTCTGTACTATTTATGGTGGTTTTGAGAGAGTTGCTTGTATTTTTTAGCCTGTTTGGCTTTGTTTTGGAGGACATCTTTATCTCTTAATTAGGCCTTTTCCGCTTTTCTCTCTAATATATATATATATATATATAATTTATTTTTATTTCTAAAAACACTTTACTTGAAATCAGATCTTTTATGATGATTATAAGTTATTCTACAAATTTGAGGACATGAAGTTCATTTTTTAATATTTTATATATTTGGTGCAGGCATCCTTCTTCATAACTTATGTTGTGACTTCTGGATGGACCACTATAGCATCAGAACTCTTTCGATTGACTACACTTCTTTCCAATTTTATAAGTAGAACTTTTTGTGGAAATAGTGATGATGATTTTGAGCCCCCTTTAATTCCTTACCATAGCGGAATTCCCAGGATTCGTCTCTTTGGTGTTCTTGGTGTAACATACTTCATACTTGCTCCTCTGATACTGCCATTTCTCTTGATCTACTTTTGTTTGGGATACATCATTTTCCACAACCAGGTTTGCAATTTGCATATTGCTTCTTTTCCCTTCAGAGTACATGCAATTCTATTCCTTTTTTGTTGTATAATATGCATTTATATGATATGATATATTTCTAAGACAATTGGTTATCAGATTACCTGTTTGTGAAAAGTGCACACTGGGAATTCCCACTTAAAAATGAAAAAAAAAATAAAGGATATAAAACTGATTGAATTGTTAATATGTTTGTCATAAAGGCTCACTTGCTGTAGTAACTCACAACTGCTTTTTATACTTTTGGGAGGAGGGTGGTGGGAAAAGTTTAAATAGAACATCTTGAACTTGTACATGATTGTGGCTTTCAGTCTCCCCATTGGTTGTTCTCTCTCTAGGCCATTGTACGATATTCTCTTCAGTGTAAAACACTAAGATTGATTGCTTAATTAGATAAATGGTTAATTTACTCTTTTTTGCTGTTGCAAAACTGAGATAAGATGATATTGTAGAATAGAACAATTTGTTCCTAAAATTTATCTTTTGCAATCGATATTGGTTTATAGATTCTATTAAATGATAGTTTGCCAGGGGAAAATCATTTTATGGATAGTGCTCTCAGCTCTGTGTTTTAACCAACAATTTTATTTGCAACTTTCCCTACCCTTAGGCCTTACTATCTTCACTTCTGCATAAAGAGAAAAAAAATTGGTGATCATATTTCCATATGATGCTAATAGTTTCATCCCTTGGAGTTCTTTTTGATATGACTTTAGAGGTGTAAAAGGGTCAATTGATGGCCATCTAGAGATGAAACTTGGGATAGAAACTAGACCAGCAAAGAGATAAAGACAGAGTACAGAGTAGTTTTATTGAATGGATCTTCCAACTCCTAATTCCAGAACCAGTGATTTTCGAGGAATCACTAACCTCCTACAATACATTCACCACCCTTCCCCAAACTCCCTAACAACCTATTTATAATTTCCCCTCTAACTGCTAACTAACAGTTAGTTATAACTAACTATTAGTTATACTAACTGTCTTATTAACTAACAACTTTCTTAGAGTACCCACTTTCCCATCTTCTATTCCTATCACAGGAGTTCATGGTGTCTTAAATAAATGGTTGATATTATTTATTTTTTTTATTCCAAATTTTAGTGATGTCTTAAATATCTTTTGGTGACAGCTGTTGAAAGTTTATGTGCCAAAGTATGAGACTGGAGGAGAGTTTTGGCCTACAGTGCACAGCTCCACAATTTTTTCATTGATACTGATGCATATAATAGCTATTGGTCTTTTTGGTTTGAATAAGCTTCCTCTAGCATCCATATTGATTCTTCCTCTTCCAATTCTCACACTTCTATTCAATGAGTATTGCCAGAAACGGTTCTTCCCTATATTCAAGAATTATCCTGCTGAGGTAAGTTAGTGGTTGATAAGTAATGCTGATTTATCTGATTCTTTATTATGATATTATAACCTATATGCTTTCCAAATGCCCATAAACTGTTGTGATTATTATGCATTGTCTGGCTTTGTCCTTAAGGAGACATTGCAGGAAGCTAATTGAGAGACTTTTGATCTTACCAATAAACATTAACTTTGCATGATTGTCATGGATCGTGGCTCATGTTTAAATGTAATTCTCTTAGAAAAACCTTTTTTGCTACTTAGTTTGAAATCGGGTTTCTGTTATCAGTGTTATGTAACCCCCATTAGTAGTTAGTTACAATATATCAGTTAGCCTGAATTAGTTAGGTTAGTAGGTTAAAATAATTTAAAAAAGGCATTTTGCCTATAAATAAAAAAGGGAGGTTGAGAAAGATCTATCTTATCATTTGAGAGGGTTAGACTCTTGGGAGGCGTTTGGTACAAGGAAAGTCTTTTTGTACCCCTGGGAATCATGATTACGAGGAATAATTAAAAATTGTTTGGTTTGTCATAAATATTCTGGGGAATATTTATATAAGAATTTTGGAAATCAAATATTAACATGATATTTTTACCATAATAATTTAAATATTACCAAATTAAATGATCTAACAAGAGTAATATGGGAAACTTGAATTATTTTACTACAGCAAACCTCTTTTTTTTACTCGTGAAAGTTAGATTCCCACCTCTTTCCATGGGAATGTTTTATGGGAAACTCAATTAAAAAATATTCCTGGGAATGATTTTTAAAATATGCATACCAAATGTAGGAATTTAAGATTCCCAACCTAGAAAACTTAAAAGAATCCCCCTATCATAGCCCCCTTGTAGAGTAGGGTGAGTCCTGGTCTCTGGAATATCCAGGGAAACCATTCACTTTGTATCTTCTACTCTAGCCTAAGGCTGCTACCCATTGGCTCAACATACAAGATATCTTACAGTCGAATATTTTGTATAAAAGAGAAAAAATGTAATTATTTCTTCAATAAATGAAGACTATTAAAAAATAAAATATTATATTTATCTAAAAAGAAGAAATAAATTCATTATTTTTACAATGAATAATAAAAAAAGTGAACAAAATACTGCCAAAAATAAAAAAATATAATTAATACTTATTAAAAATTATTATTTCTATAATTAAACTCCTCAAATAAAAAAATTAATATTAAAATATTATATATATATATATATATATATATATACACACACACACACACATGTAGGTCCACCCATTTCCAATGGTGATCGTTTTCTTGTTGGGTTTGAACTGCGTTAACCCTGACAATATCTGAGCAGCTTTTGCACTATACTATGAAAACAAGCTCATTTCTTTTTGGCATTTCCTTCTGCTTCAAAGTGGCATTGTTGTTGCTTATTCTGTTTTTCAATTGAGTTATTGCCCTTCTATTCCCCCTTTTATATTCTTTTGAGCGAATATATTCGCATATGCAGTGTTTGATTAAGAAGGACAGAGCAGACCAAAACGAGCATATATGACTGAATTTTATGACAAGTTGGCCAATGCATACAATGATCCAGCTCTGATGCCAGTGAAATATTCTGAAAGATCTGATAGTCACAGAACACCACTTCTTCACAGTTCTGAATAGTTGACTTTGACCTTGGCTGCAACTGTATATAAGGCTATGTATTTTCACATTGACCTCCTTACTGATTTGGTTGTCCTTGATGTAACATGTCTGTTGTTTGTAATGAGTGTGGAAACTTACAACATCACTATAAGAAATATAGTAACTGACTAAAAGTGTAATAAGATGGTAGGGGTTAATAAAAAAGGGAAAATGTTCTTTTTTATGGTAGGATTTGCTAGCATTTGTTTTTTCAAGTTTCAACTTCATCAGCTTAGTAGCATCCAATGTGGCAAAGTAGCAATCCACCAAAACATTAGTTTGTATCTGATTACAACTAAACCATATACACCAAGCCATAATAAAATATCTGCTGGAAATCATCCAAGTTGATCTGTAAATCAGGATCCAAATCGTCACCCTACACTTCCTTGTCATATACATAATGTAGGTCCCTGTTGTATCTTATATTCAAAATTTTACGTTATGAAACTAGCCGTTATAAAACTAGCTGTTGGAAAATTAGCCGTTATAAAACTAGCAGTTGGAAATGAAGCTATATAAATGTCCAATGTTTCATCATTTTCACATGTTCTCATACAAATTACACAATATTTCTCTCTCATTTCAAACACTTTAGATACCATATAATGGATCCAAACATCGATTTAGATGAAGTTTTAGATCAAGTATGTTAGGTTTCATCGATTGTATGCACTGAGAATGGAAAAATTGTTCAGTTGCATGGAAAGATCAATTTTGTCGAGGTGATCATCGCAATCCAACAATCATTCTTGAAGCCGTGACATCACAAGACTTGTGTATTTGACATCAAATTTATGTAATATTTTTTTTCATCGCTATGTTTTTTATTTATTTCGATGTTATTGTGTTTAATTATTTATTATTATGTAAAATTTTATTTTATATTATTATGCATTTCGTTTCAATGTTATGTCATTTTATTATTTTTAATTTATATTTTATTTTTCTTCAATTATTCATATTTTTTATTTGTATTTATAAGAAAAAATGTTAAATTTTATTAAAAAATATAAATGTGTGGATTTTTTTTAAAATTTTTTACGATTTTTTGCATTAGAGTAAAATTTTGTGTGAGTTCCTTATATATGACACTTTGTATATCACAAAAAATATTATAAAGATCACAAAAAATTGATAAAGAAACCCAACTAAACATCTCTCATGGCATATGCTCTAATATCTTTGGGAAACAATCACCATGCTTGTTAGTCACATGCAGGTCCAGTCAAATTTATATCTGACATTTTTTCTTCTAGTCATTATAAAAGTGAATAAACAATTGTTAATTCGCCATTCATTGCTAAGCAGGGGGAAGCATATTCTATGGTGTTGGCAGTGTTTCAACTATTGCGAATATAAAATGAAGCACGCAATGGAGAAATTTGTGCAACTTATTAATATTAATTGAAAATTTATAGCTTTTAATGTATTTTCTTACTCTTAATATGTCACGCACACATTTTGGTGATCGATGCTTGCTTGTGGCGGTAGTTATGTGAAAGAGATGATAGAAACTAAATAATTTGCATAAAGGCAAAATTGTCAATATATAAAGGGCCTTGTCACTTGAGTTGATATGTTTGGTCGAAGTAGACCCCTCAACAATACATATCTTACCATTTTATTATTGTTTTTCATGTTTTTGTTAATTTCATATATGCTGTTACTAAGATTATTCTCTACCTTATATATATATATATAAGATTTTTTAATTTTTTAAAAACTATTTTTTATTGCTATTTATTTGATTTAAAAAAACTACAAAACCATCAAATTTAAAAGATTGAAAAAACAAAATATCAAGAAACATATAGATGCAATATATATATATATATATATATAAAGAAACATGTAGATGAAATAAATGAAAAATAAGTGAAGAAATAAATTAAAGGAATTTTTAAAAAGAAAATATAGAAGGATGTCATATAACTAGTAGAAGATATTTAATATTATATATAGATAGATATAGATTTTGTTAATTTTATTTATTAATTTGACTATTATTTATTTTTCTAGACAACATGCATCTTTGAGGTAATCCTATTTAATCCAGTAACATCTACAACATTGTGGGATAAAAAATGTTGCCAAAAATATTTTTCATACATAAAATTTTGAATTTGAAACTGTTTGATTATATATACTTAAACCAATCATCTGTCACTTTTTGGGTGAAATTTACCCTTTCATAGTTAGTAATAGATATACCTATAATTTATTATAATTATAATAATATATAACTATTGACTTTCTAAGTATCGGTTATTATATACTTTACTCTTTGATATGAACAGTAAACCTCTCACTTTAGAAGATTGTCATTGGATTCTCGCTATTGGTAGGGATTTCTAATATTAATGTTCATTCCCAATTAAATTTCACCTAAGAAAAAAATTCCAATACCAAAAAAATATTCACCTAAGACATTAGAATTATTAATTAGGGGTAAAGTTTTAATTGCTTAAGGAAAAAAAATTATTTGGTAGGCATTTTTTGGATCATTTTCATTATATCTTAGATCTTCACACTTAAAAAAATCACTTTTTACGACGATTATAAGTGATATTTTATAATGATTCTTAAACCGTCTTTGAAGTCATCAACGATTCTAAAATTATCTTAGAAGATCCAATTTTTAAGACGATTTTGTCAATAACAGTCTTAGAAATTATTTTCTTTAAAAAAATGGATATTTTTAAGGTTTTTAGGAAAAATCTTCTTAGAAAGTGAACCTTCTAAGAAGATTTATGTGCAAAACCGTCTTAAAAGGTCTACTTTCTAAGATAGTTTTCCAAAAAAATCATTTTAGAATGTCTTTTTTTAAAAAAGAAATTAAAAATTGAGAATTCTATGAAAAAATCATCTTAAAATGTAAATTTTCTAAGACAAATTTTTAAATAATCGTCTTAGAATGTCTTTTTTAAAAAATTTAAAGATTCTAACAGGTTTTTTTTTTTCTTTCCAAAAACTATCTTAGAATGTAAATTTTCTAAGACGATTTTTTAAAGAATCATCTTAAAATGATTTTTTTCAAAAAAATAAATTAACAAATGCTACCCCCTTTTAACTCTAGATAAACAAATGTATAAATGTTACATTTCTATTTTACTATAATGCTTGTTAGTGAGGGAAAAAAAATCCTAATCTTTCTATTTTACCCATATTTGTTATAGTGGATTTTGATACTGGACTAGGTCCCGTGAGTTTTTCTTTTCTCACATTGAGGAAGGTTTTCTCATGTAAAACAAATTCTGATTGTCTCTCTTGCTCCCCTTTTAATTTTATTCCGCTTCCGCAATTTGATATTTCAGGGTCCGAGATACCCAACAGTGGTATCAGAGCCCAGGTTCGAGGGTTCTGAAGGAGCCGAGATGGAGACCAGTGGCATAACTCACGACGGAGATATGTTCAAGTTGACCGCAGATAACTTCAACTATTGGAGGTCGATGATGGATGATCATCTTATCTGCAAGGATTTATATGATCCCATTGTTCTTGAAGAAAAGCCGACAGGGAAGTCGGACAAGGATTGAGAGATCCTGAGTCGGAAAGTCGTGGCCACGATCACTAAATATATCGACAAAAGCCTCTTTGAGCACGTGTCCGAGTTCACGAATGCGTATGAATTGTGGAACAAGTTAGAATCCATGATTCAGAAGAAGACTTCCAGGAACAAAGCACACCTGGTTCACCGGCTTTTGAAGCTTGAGTACAAGGACGACATAAGTATGATCGAGCACCTCAATTCCTACAAAGGAATTGTGAATGAACTGTCCAAAGCCAACATGAAGATTGATGACGAGATGCAGGCTTTGCTGTTGCTGAGTTCGCTATTGGAAAGCTGGGATACTTTGGTGGTGACCTTGAGCAACTCGGTTCCAGAAGGAAAACTGACGATGGATGCCATGACAGACAGCCTCCTGAATGAAGAAGCCAGGAGAAGAGAAAGAGGAGTATCCAGCACGTTTGAGACTAACGTTGCTGAGAACTGAGGAAAGACCGATTCCCGGGGTCGTGGCAAGAGCCGAGGTGGACGAGACAAGTCTAGAGGTCGGTGTAAGTCCAAACATGATTTAAAGTGCTTCTACTGTGGGAAGGTAGGACACAAGAAGCCGGACTGCAGGACTCTGCAGAATGATGAATAAAACGGTTGTGTGAAGCCGGATCAAATTGTTCCCAGAAGAAGAAGTGATCAGAGCACCACAGCTGTGGCTGCTAACCCAAATACCGAGATAGTCCTCCTCAATGAGGAAATGTTGAACATAGTCCATGATAACTACACTTGGATTGTTGACTCCGGTGCCTCGTTTCACGTCACCCCACATGAGGGATTCTTCTCCGCTTACAGGAAGGGAGATTATGGTGTCGTGAAGATGGGAAATCAGGTGACTAGCAGGATTGTTGGTGTTGGTGATGTAATCCTGACCACAGACACAGGGTGTCGGGTTACGTTGAAGGATGTAAGGCATGTACCTGACATGCGTTTGAATTTGATCTCGGTTGGAAAACTAGATGATGCTGAATCAGTAAATTACTTTGGAGAAAGTAGATGGAAACTGACCAAAGGAAGCTTAGTAGTGGCCCGAGGAAAGAAAGAAGGCTCCTTGTATGTCATGCAAGGAAAGACCAATGGCGGAGAAGCCAATTCTGTTCGAGATGAACCAAGCTTGGAGTTGTGGCACAAGCGCCTCGGCCACATGATCGAGAAAGGACTCCAGATTTTGGAGAAGAAATACCTACTGACCGGGTTGAAGGTCAAGTGCTGGAGAGTTGCACGCACTGCCTAGCTGGAAAGCAGCACCGGATTTTGTTTATGAGACCTGATCAACCCAAACGACTCAAGAATATCCTTGACCTCATCCATACTGATGTTTGCTCCATGTCCGAGAGATCACTCGGTGGAGCTCAATACTTTGTTTCTTTTATTGATGATCACTCCCGCAAAGTGTGAGTTTATCTTCTGAAGACAAAAGACCAGGTACTCCAATCTTTCAAAGAATTTCATGCTATGGTGGAAAAGGAGACTGGCACGAAGTTGAAAGTTATTCGTTCTGATAATGGTGGTGATTATTGCGGTCCCTTTGATGCTTACTGTAGAGAAGCCGAGATCCGACTTGAGAAGATGCCCCCAAGACTCCACAATTGAATGAACTGGCTGAGAGGATGAACCGGACTATTGAAGAGAAGGTCCAAAGTATGTTGTCCAATGTCGGGCTGTCGAAAACATTCTGGGGAGAAGCCATCAGAACTGCTGTTGACTTGATCAACCTATCACCATCTCGACCGCTTGAAGGAGAAGTTCCACAGGAAGTCTGGACCGATCGAAGAGCAACTTATGATCACCTGAGGGTGTTTGGATTTCGAGCTTTCATACATATCCCCAAAGATGAAAGGGCAAAGCTCGATGCAAAGACAATGAAATGCATCTACCTCAGTTCACCGAAAATCGAGTTTGGGTTCAGACTGTGGGATCCTCTCAAGAAGAAGATAGTGAGAAGCCAAGATGTGATTTTTCATGAAGATGGACACTTCATGACATCTCAAAGCCCCAAGTTCGGGTTTGTCAGACGTGAAGAACCCGGCCCTCCTGACCAAAATGAAAAACCCGTCCCTCTTGTGCAAGCTGAAGCAGGGGAAGAAACTGAAGATGATGCTGATGAGGACCGGGATGAAGATGAAGAACCGGATTCTCAAGCAGTGATGAAGAACAGCCAAGATATCCCACTAGAGAAAGAAGACCTTCTATGAGGTACCTACCTGATGAATACACCGTCATTGCTGAAGATGGTGAGCCTCAGAGTTATGATGAGGCCATAACGAGCTCGGAGAAAGAGGCGTGGGAGAAGGCAATGCAGGACGAGATGAATTCCTTGCATGAAAACCAGACTTATGAGTTGATCGAGTTGCCTAAAAGGAGACGAGCTCTGAAGAATAAGTGGGTGTACAAGATCAAGCAGGAAGAGAACGGGCAGAAGCCGAGATATAAAACCTGGATTGTAGTGAAAGGCTGCAATCAGAAGAAGAGGATTGATTTTGAAGAAATTTTCTCTCCTGTTATGAAGATGACCTCGGTCCCGACTGTGTTAGCTATGACAACTACAATGGACCTCGAGGTAGAACAGATGGATGTGAAAACCGCATTCCTTCACGATGAGTTGGAGGAAGAGATATATATGGAGCAATGTGAAGGGTTTCGAGCTCCAGGATGCGACGACATGGTATGCCGATTGAAGAAGAGTCTCTATGACTTGAAGCAAGCACCTCGGCAGTGGTACAGGAAGTTTGATTCCTTCATGACAGAACATAAGTTCATGAAGACAGAGGCTGACCATTGTGTATTTATGAAGATGTATGAAAACGGGGACTTTCTGATCCTTCTGTTATATGTTGATGATATGTTGATTGTAGGGAAAAGCAAAGAGA
The DNA here is from genome assembly GCA_007407185.1 of Glycine tomentella. NCBI lineage: Eukaryota > Viridiplantae > Streptophyta > Magnoliopsida > Fabales > Fabaceae > Glycine > Glycine tomentella. The sequence continues at coordinate 118,790 of PYAF01002548.1, forward strand.
AGATTGCCGCCTTGAAGAAGGCATTGAGCTCATCCTTCGCTATGAAGGACCTCGGCCCTGCAAGACAGATTCTCGGAATGAAGATCATCCGGGATAGAACGAAGAAGCTACTATGGCTAAGTCAAGAAAAATATGTTGAGAAGATCTTGAAGAGATTCAACATGGACAAAGCCAAGACAGTTAGCACCCCCTTGGCTGGGCACATGAAGTTGAGTAAGAAGCAGTGTCCGAGATCTGATGAAGATAGAGAAGAGATGCTGAAAATCCCGTACTAATCCGCCGTCGGAAGTTTGATGTATGCAATGGTTTGCACAAGACCCAACCTGGCGTTTGCAGTTGGAATGGTGAGCCGGTTTCTTTCAGACCCCGGCAGAGAGCACTGGAAAGCAGTGAAGTGGATCTTCAGGTACTTGAAAGGTACATCCGATTTTTGCCTCTGATTTGGAGATGGTGAAGCTGAGCTGCAAGGCTACTCGGATTCCGATTTAGGGGGAGATTCCGACTCGAGGAAGTCGACGACTGGATATTTGATGAGATTTGCTGGAGGAGCAGTCTCTTGGCAATCAAAATTGCAGAAGTGTGTGGCACTTTCAATGACAGAGGTCGAGTACATTGTCGTGATCGAGGCAAGCAAGGAGATGCTGTGGATGAAGAAGTTCCTCATGGAACTCGACCATGAACAAGATAAGTACGAGCTGATGTGTGACAACCAGAGCGTAATTCATCTTGCGAAGAACTTGACCTATCACTCCCGCACCAAACATATTGATGTGAGATATCACTGGATCCGGGATGTGGTGGAGGCTGAACAGCTCGCACTTGACAAAGTGCACACCGATTTGAACTAGTCCAATATGATGACCAAGTCGGTACTAGCATGGAAATTTGAAGATTGCTGTGAAGGAGCCGGGCTGATGAATTCGGCACATTGAAGCCGAGAAAGAAGGCCGGGTTGTTGAAGTTGAAGACCCCGGTCTCACTAAAAGACGGAAGGGGGAGATTTGTTGGATAATTTCCATTTTTTAGTTGATTGATAATCTTGTTTTTATTTGATAAGATATAATCTGTTTTTATTTAATTGACTAAATCAAATAATATTTGATGACTTAGGCCCAACTGTTGGGACTTTTTTTGGCAAGCGTACCAATTGTCGTTGTAAGTTACAAAATTTATAAAAGTTCGTCTCCACAGGGACTTGAGCTTACTCAGTTAATCCAAATATAATTAAACAGTTCAATAGTTATGTACAGTGAGTATGACGGAGTTTCATGTAGTTGCGGATTAACAGAAATTATGTAAATTTAAAAGAAACAGAAATAATAAACTAAGTACAGAAGATTACGGAAAATTACGGAAAGTTACGAAAGATTACGAAAGCAAATTAAGGACGTAGGATTGGATTTCATCGTTCATACCCTTTAGTATTCAATTAATATTACCATGCATAAGTTATTTTCTATTATTATTGATGCACACATAAAATCACCCCAAATCGATGTCTCGCATTTGAGAATCCTAAGAATATTTATCAAATATCGATCTCTCGCATAT
>PYAF01002548.1:128477-149740 GCA_007407185.1 Glycine tomentella
ATGTCCATGATTTTAGGTTTTTGGACAACATTGCTCCACCTAGTTACTACTCTCCCTTTGAGATGGCTGAAGAGATGGAGGAGGAGCCTGAGAATGAGAACTATGGCGATGAGCCTTCGATGCTTAGAGCTGTGATGAAGCGAATGACTTATGAGAGGAAGTTCTCAGCTTCTCTCTATGCCTTCAATGGAATACCTGAATGCTTGAAGTTGAAAGTTGAATCAGGGAACATGAAGGGAAGAGGACTAGCTGATCAATTAACAAGCCTTCAAATGGCTTGTAGCAAAAACAAACTCGAGAAGAACAAGCAGGAAAAAGAATACGTTGGAACAATGGATAGGAAACAGGAAGAAGAACACCAACAAACATCACCTGAAATGGATTCTTCAAGTGTTGATGGGGAACTGTTGCTTTGGAATTCACTTGATCTTCCTCCTATTTGCTTTGTTAACTTGCTAGAAAACGGTTCATTCAATTAGCAATATCCATTCATTTTCTGTAACATTATTTATGCTGAGCACAACTATATTGTAACATTAGACTTTGTAGTAAGCATGAAGTAATATCTTCTGTTACTTGAAATGATTTAAATTTTCTTATTTCATTCATAATTCCTTGTATCAATGAGTTACATTGAAGTTGAAGTTTTTCTTACTTCATTCATAATTTCAACCTGTATCAAAGTTCTTATTTTCTTATTTCATTCAAGTTCAAATAGAACCTCAGTAGGTACTGAATTTAAACCTGCATTGAAAAAAAAAATTTCCTTCATCACAGTAATTTTAAGAAAAGTTTTCTTATCATTAACATTCAACAATGTTTGCTAACATACAAATATATCAATTGTCTTCTGATCCATTAACTAGCATTCACTTAATTAATTAAAAATTGATATGAACCAATATGGGGTTCATTGTTTTTACGGATCGTCCTTGAAAAGGCTTCTTGTTAAAACATAAGAAAAAGGTGCACGCCAAGTGTTTGACGAAAAGAAATAAAGATAAAGACAATATGAAGAAAAGTGCAGAGCAAAAATAACGAAATTAACATGAACAAAATGTTAAAGAAAATAGAATAAAAATAAAAAGGTGGGGAAAACAAGAAATGGAAGAAGACGCCACACCTTATAAAAAGTGATAAGTCCCGTGGGGATTCGCCACAAAGATTATAGAAACCTTTGATAAGAACTAATGTTTGGTCCAATTAAGAACCCAAGAGGAACTTCCTCTCACACACTTTTAAAAGTGTAAAGGTTTTTTATTCAATTCCAAGGTGAGTACATAAGACAAATGAATGACTATTTATAGCTAACACGTGGTGTCTCTCTCCTTTTTCTCTCCAATGTGGGACTTTAGTTACATATTTCTTATACTAAAAAAATGTAATTCGTGCTTAACTTTATGTCCCAATTTCATCATCATAGATGCATAATTTGGACTTGAGACTAGAAATACAATTTGTAGGAAATCTTTAGAGCTTTCAAACGCATCAAAGAATGCCTAAAGCTGATATCTAAAACTCAAGTTATGTTCAAAACATTGGAGGTATCTAGGTTCTTCACTCATTAGTCTTTGATCTTCATCATGCTCTCCTTTAAAAGAATTCGTCCTCGAATTCAGATTTTCATGACCTACATCAAAAGGACTTATGTTAGCAATATTAAATGTAAAATGTACCCTATACTCACCGCGGAGGGCAACTTTGTATGCCTTGTCAATGATCCTCTCCAAGATTTGGGTAGGAAAGCTTTCTTTTTTCATATAGAGCAAAACCCAATCTTCGAGTTTATAAACAACTCTTTTTCTCCCTTTGTTTTCGTGTTTAGCATATTGCTCCATGTTTTTCTCAATCTGTGCATTCACTTTTTCATGGAGCTTAGTCACAGATTTGCGAGTAGACTATTCTCTAATAGCTTTTATGTTTGTTTTATCCACTTGGACTATTTTGGAACTTACCAAAAACCCTTTTGGCAGCAATTCCTCAACCTGTTTTTGTAACTGTTGTATCTCATGAGGGTTGGACCAATAGACGGGTCTTTTGGGCAAAGAGACCCCCGACACAAAATTCATTTCATGTTCAATCCCCCTTAGTAGAGGTAAACCGGGTGGGACACTCTTTGGAAACACATCTCCGAATTTCTGCAAGAGAGGATTAACAACACTAGGAAGAGGATTAAAGTTAGAATTCAAATACAAGTTCTTGTACACACAAATGTACATTTCTTGTTTTGCCAAACATGTCCTCTTGATATCACTTTCCCTAGCAAATACATTTTCTATCCTTCTCTCAAGCATAAGAGTTTGGTTTTTATCACGTTCTTCATTTTTAGCTTTGGAAATCTTTTTTTTCTTGTTCTCTTTTTATTTTCAAAGCAACTTGATCCTGACACACCTCTTTAGGAGAAAGTGGTACAAGTGTTATTTTTCGAGAATCATGAGAAAAAAAAAACTTATTAGTAAAACCATCATGAATAGCATGCTTATCAAATTGTCAAGGCCTTCCAAGCAAAATATGACCGGCCTCCATGGGCACAACATCACACAAAACATCATCCTTGTACTTACCAATGCAAAAACTTACCATCACTTGTTGATTAACAACCAACTCACCTTTCTCACTTAGCCATTGGAGCTTGTATGGACGCGGATGAGGTTTGGTACTAAGATTGAGTTTGTTCACCAAGCGAGTGCTTGCCACGTTGGTGCAACTTCCCCCATCTATGATCAAGGAACACACTTGCCCTTGAATGACACATCTTGTGTGGAAGATGTTTTCCCTTTGGCTTTGGTCATCAACCACAATTTGATTTCCCAAGAGCCTCCTTACCATTAACAAGTTACCTTCCGGAGCATAAGCTTCACAATCATCTTCCTCTTCACTTGTAATTGTTTTTTCGGGGCTTGAGTCACTAGAAATGTGCCCATTGTCCCTTAACACCATTACACGCTTATTGGGGCATTGTGAGGCTATGTGCCCATTGCCCAAGCACTTAAAGCACTTGATGTTCCTAGCTTTTTGAGTGATAGAAGAAGAAACATTATTAGTAGAAACCAAAGGACTAGAGTTTTTAGAGAATTTACATTCTTTGACCCATGCGGGTGGATCGTCTTTGGGTTGTCTATCTTTCCAAGAGGAATGCTTGAAGTTTGAAGAAGATTTTCGGTTAGAATACCTCCTTTTGAGTTGTTGCTCAACTTTGATCGATTGATGGACTAAGTCCCCAAGCTCGACATAATGTTGTAACTCCACAACATCTTGTATCTCTCTATTGAGCCCATGTAAGAAGCGTGTCATGACGGCTTCCGGTTCTTCAACAACATTTGCTCGCACCATAGCAACCTCCATCTCCTTATGATACTCATCCACACTTAGACTCCCTTGAGTGAGTCTTTGGAGCTTATTATGAAGCTCCCTATGGTAATGGGGAGGAACATATCTTTTTCTCATCATTGCTTTCATCTCCCTCCAAGTATTCACCGGTTCATCTCCTATTCTCCTTCTCTCCTTTTGTAATTGGTCCCACCAAATTAGAGCATAGTCTGTAAATTCTATGGCTACCAACTTCACCTTTTTGTCTTCTCTATAGTTATTGCAGTCAAAGATTTTCTCTATTTTCATCTCCTACTCCAAATAAGTCTCGGGGTCATTCCTCCCTTGAAATTTAGGTATTTTAATTTTAACCCCATCAAGTCCTTCATCCCTCTCATTTCTCCTCCTAGGTTTTTCTTCTCTATTATTTTCTCTATGTCTCCTTTCGTTCCTTCGCCTATCCTCATGCCTCCTAGGACTCTCTCTCTCTTAGTCTCCACTATCACTCCTTTGAGTGGAGTTTCTAGACCTACGCCTTTCTCTTCTATCCATCCTCTCCTCCATCCACCGATTGTGCTCTAACATTTGAGCAAATTGATTGGTCAATTCGTCTAGGCGAGCTTGTATTGCATCAGCTCTAGGGGCGGGAGGGATATTAGAATCACTAGTCATCATATAGTAGTATGAGGAAAATATAAACAGGACCTCACCACTCTACTCACGTGTTTCACTCAAGAAATGACAACTCATGTTTTCACTCAGAAAATGGCTTTTGATTTTAATGTAAACGCTCTTGCCTTTTACCGCTCAAAGTTCTCTTTAGGTTCTTAACAAGATCAGTCACGTTTCAAAATCAAAAGTTTTTTTTTTTTATAAAATTTGTAGCTATCCTCACAAGAGTTGCTCACTGGATTCGCTGAAGGAAAGGAAAACCACAAAGACAACAATCGAAAGGAATTTAAAAAGACAAACTAGAAAAGGTAACAAAAGAAAGACACACTCAAAATAAGAAGGCCAAACAAAGACAATACGGAACTAGGAAGAAAGAAGGAAAAAAAATCAATTGCGCAAAGAAAAGAAGGAATAACGTTATAGCACCACAAATAAACTTCCACAATTGTCAAATAAATTAGTGTAAAGGGTTTTTTTTTTACAAGTAGTTTAAAGGAAACACTTCTAGATTTCTCTTCTTGTTTTTTTTTTTTTAGAAAAAAGAAAATTGCTACCCTTTTTTTTTACACTAACACAAATGATTTTTTTTATGCCCAATTGTGAACAGTAATGGTTTAGTTTAGAATAAGGTGCACAAAATAATGTTGTTACAGCAATCATATGAGCAGAATATCATGAAGCTGTAAATTGTGCAAAAGATAGAGAACGAGAAATAAAAGAACGGAATGATAAAGAGAAAGAAATTAAAGAACAGAATGATATAGAATGAGAATTTAAAGAACAGAATGATAAAGAACGAGAAATAAAGAACGGAATGATAAAGAACGAGAAATAAAGAACGCAAACAAAAGACAAAGGAAAAAAAGAGACAGGAATTAAAGAACCATATAAACAAGAAATTGGCCAATTCTAGGATCCGGATTCAAGATACCACATGATATGAACCAATATGGGGTTCATTGTTTTTACGGATCGTCCTTGAAAATGCTTCTTGTTAAAACATAAGAAAAAGGTGCACGCCAAGTGTTTGACGAAAAGAAATAAAGATAAAGACAATATGAAGAAAAGTGCAGAGCAAAAATAACGAATTTAACATGAACAAGATGTTAAAGAAAATAGAATAAAAATAAAAAGGTAGGGAAGACAAGAAATGGAAGAAGACGCCACACCTTATGAAAAGTGATAAGTCCCGTGGGGATTCGCCACAAAGATTATAGAAACCTTTGATAAGAACTAATGTTTGGTCCAATTAAGAACCCAAGAGGAACTTCCTCTCACACTTTTAAAAGTGTAAAGGTTTTTTATTCAATTCCAAGGTGAGTACATAAGACAAATGAATGACTATTTATAGCTAACAAGTGGTGTCTCTCTCCTTTTTCTCTCCAATGTGGGACTTTAGTTACATATTCCTTATACTAAAAAAATGTAATTCGTGCTTAACTTTATGTCCCAATTTCATCATCATAGATGCATAATTTGGACTTGAGACTAGAAATACAATTTGTAGAAAATCTTTAGAACTTTCAAACGCATCAAAGAATGCCTAAAGCTGATATCTAAAACTCAAGTTATGTTCAAAACATTAGAGGTATCTAGGCTCTTCACTCATTAGTCTTTCATCTTCATCAAAAACTTAGAAATGTTAGTCTATTATGCTACGGCCTAAGGGTGCAAATAAATTTATGCTAGCTTTAGCTACTTTAAAGTTAACTATAAGATCTCTTAAAAGTAAAGTAGAAGTTGTTTGACAATTTTAATTTAAAAGTTTTTTTTTTAAAATTAAATGTTTTGTTTCGTTATTTCACATGGACTAGTTTTTGAATGAGAGTGAAATGGAGACTCAGGTACGTAACTTATTTTTAAAAGCAATTTAGTTTTTAAGTTACTTTTTCTCTCTTTTTCTTTTATAAAAATTAAGTTGTTTACTTTCATTTTAATAGCTTTACTTTAAATGTATTTGACCCAACTTTTTTTTTAAGAAGAAGAAAAATAAAAAAAAAAAATAGGTCAATCACTACGTGAAGTAGTAACTGAAAAAAATAAAAAAACGTTATTCAAATATTGACTCATTTATTTGAATGAATCGAAATTAAAGTTTAAACTTCACTTGTTTAAAAAAAATGTAGAAATTGAGTTTAATTTGTCTAATTCATTATAACTTTCTTTATAAAATATGTGCTTAATGTATATTCAATATTCTACTTTTTTACACCTTACCAAAAATTTCTTAATTGTTTTGTTTATATTACTTCAAGATTCCCTCCATACTAAATATCGTTTAATAATTTAACAGAATGTAAGCACATGTTGGTCACATGACTTTTAATGAAAGTTTATGTATGAAATACCATCATCTTTTACCTTAAAATCATATATTGAGTTTTACAAATCTTTATATTTTACAACAATCTATTTTCACTTACCACCACCACCTCCTCCTTCCTCTACCATTGTAAAATCACATTTTTTCCCCTTAAAATCACATATTGGATTTTACACGACGTTCGGGCGCACTCACTCCCGCTAGAGCAACCACCATTGTAGCCGCTGTCGCCACTGCCATATCCACCTCCACCACCTCCTCGTCCCCCACCGTAGCTTTGTTTACAATCACCATTGTGTTTGGTTCCCTTGACACTAGTGTCTTCTGCTTACATATTTCAATTTGAGAAAACACATAGAGGATGCAAGTGTAATTTACTCTAGCAGACAATTTATGTTCAAATATTTCAATTAATGTTAATTAACTATGTTAAAGGGATAAAAGTAATGTATAAGAAAAGAAGGGTATCAGATATAATTTGAAAAAAAATATAGGGAGTGCAAGAATAATTCTATTATGTTTTAATTTCGTAGTTTATGTGTGAATGTTAAAATATGTAGTAAAAATAGGTAGATCATGTATAGATAAAAAAGAAATACAACTTTGTTCATAAAAAAATAACTTATTAAGAAGTAACCTAATGTAAAATATTATTTGTCTATTTTTTTATTATCTAAAATTACATATTTTGTTCAATAAATACATTCCTGGAAATTACATGTGACCTTTTAATATCAAATTCATAAAAAAATTGATTCATTTATATAATTGAGAACTTTTTGTGTTTTTTTTTTTTTTTTGTTAAACAAGCGAATTTAATCAAATATTTTACAAGTAAGCTTAATAGTTCACTCGAATGACTTAATATATCTAGAAATTTAATTGAAACATAGTAAACCAAAACAAGACTAGGGCAAGTCAAACATTTCTTAGTCATTAATAATTAAAAATGATGCTAAAATGATATAATTATGTTTTGCTTTCTCGTGGAAGCCTATCGTACAAACCATGATGTCTTAGTTATAAACTAACATAGGCTATATATCTGATGTTCCTTTTAATGCGATCAGTGATTCTTTTCTTCTTTTTTTCATTTTCTGATAGTAACTATTATATCCACATAAGTTGTCAGATATTATATTTTTTAAATACAAATATTACACAATATGTAATTATTAAATAATTACTAGCATGAATATTGATTATCCAACCCTTTAATTTTATCCATCAAGTTAATTATTATTTTTCTTGGTCTGATACTCTGCGTGAATCTCTAATTCAAAGTAAAGGAAAATGCTAAATGATGTGAAGGGAATCGCATGAAACATGCACTCATTTTTTTAATGAATTAATTGTTAATTTCGTTTTATATACTTAATTTCTTATAAATTCTATTAACGAGACACTCATTCAATTTTTAAGCAAGTAGATGTATTGATCATTAGCCTATTAACAATACAAGTTTAACAAATATATATTTTAATACTATTTTATGTTTTCAATTAATCATAAATTATTATTTATATGACATTAAAGATAATTATTATAAAATTTAACAAACATATCATATATAATCATTTGTGATTAGATAAAACTTATAATATCAGTTAATAGTTTTTTTTCTCTAATAATATAAGTCACGTTTATTGATGAAAAATTATCCTTTGAATTATGAAATAATATTAAATATAATCATCACTTAAAATTTAATTCTATGAATATTTTTAAAATAAAATTTAAATTTATGATATCATTAATTGAAATTAACTAATTTGCCTAAAAAAATTAGTTATTTTCGTTGATTTACGTAGTCTTGCTTTCTGTCAATGGCCCACTGTTTAGTTTTTGCTTTCTTTCTTTCCTACAGGCTACAGTGGGAAAAACTTCCTAAAATGTTGTAATAATTCAAATCAACATAGTGCATCACCACATTTATCTTCACTAGGGGAAACACATGACGCTGTATCCGCATTTTTATTATACGTCGCATTTTATTACACTAGTTAGTTTAATATGTTTATATCCTTTTAATGAAAAATTATTAATATTAATTATATTATTTATTTCTTACCGTACTTGTGTATCTATATTTCTATTTTGTTATTACATTTTTTTGTTAAAGTTGAAATATTTATCCATCATATAAGTGAATTAGACACCATATTTTAACTCAAAACCTTAAGGCTCATGTTTATGGGTTTTCTTTTCACTTATTGGTGTTCAATTTTTCTATTTCTATTCAATGTGGGACTTTAACTCATACTTGTACTCCAATATATAGGTTAGATTTAATCTTGTACTTGAAAATTTATACAAATAGAAAAAAAAATGTATAATTTTTTTTTATTTCAAAACTTATAAAGAATAACTGATATATAGTAAAATATTATTCTTTCTACTTAAAACTCAATTAACATATCAATTTTTATGGATGGATAATTCAATTGTATTTTATTTTTTTTCTTGTGTACAAATGATGAGATTTGAGTCAATATATGTAGTTCGAACATTTGCGTTCAAAAGATATTGTTAAAACTCAATTAACAATAACAGTTGCATTGGCATAACTTGTATGTAAGATTTGGTATTATCATGGCTTCCTATCATTAGAAACTGAAACTGAAAATAATTGGATTACTTATGGTCTGAATTTATTGGATGGAAAATATATTTGGGTAACTTAATTTTTTTTCCTACAAACTGGTAAGTTAACTTAAAATGGAACAAATGAGATAAGTATTTAGAATACTAGATAGAGAAGAAAGTGGTACTTTGGGTGTTATGAAAGGTAGGACCCATAATATTTTATATATATATATATATATATATATATATTATTTAACAAATTGTATGTTTTAAAAAAAAATTATTGTTAATTGGTATATTTTTAAAATTTAAAAATGGACAGTTTTCAAAAACATTGGATACTTGGCTTGAAAAATATTTAACATGAATTACAATAAAAAAAAATTGTTACATGCCTCTTTTAAAGGCATAAAATGAGGCAAAACAATTGTGTACACCAAAATTGAAAAATATCTTTATATATTATTATATAGATAGGTTGTGGATATAGATTGTAGTTTATAAATTATAGATTTTACACGTTATCTCGTAAAAAAAGTTAGTATATAACTTAAGAACAAATGAGCTAATAATCGGTGATTGTAAAAGAAAAGGAATAGTTTGTGTGTTAGGAAAGGTAGGATTCATAAATAAAAATTTGGTTGATTTTTTTATAAATTTTTTTTACTAACATTTTAAATAATTAGTTTATTATTAATGATATAATTTAAAATTCATAAAATGGGTAGCTAGTTTAAAAGTAAATTAGTTACTTGGCCAGATAATTAAGTACTTAGGAACAAAATATAGATTTAAAAAAGCTTGGTAAAAGGAGAAAAATTGGGCAAAATTTTTTGTGGTGAAATGCATACATCTTTATGGGTTATAGATTTATTTTACTTTATTAAATGAATATACATAATTAAATTTCATTGCATATGAAAGAAGAAAACAATTGATTTCATCACCTTAAATAAGCCAAGAAATATATGTGGTTCTATCAATTTCTAAATTCCTGTATAAGTTATACTCAAATTAAGATAAGTATCAATTGATTTGATGTGAATACACAACAATATTTTGCATGTTCTAGTAAAAATTGTCAAATTAGTAACAATAAAAGACATTAATAATTATAAACATACATAGTTTGAACACTTGTTTAATCTAAGTCATGGCTTATAAAAAATGTCCCAACTCCAAGGTTAATTTCTAATTGGGAAAAAAGGAGTTAGAAAGATTAAATTTGATAAACTAATGAAATTAACAAATTAGTGTAGAAACACATATGGGTATAACCTAAAACACAAAAATATAATAGATTAGGTAAGTATAAAAAACCAATAGTGCAACAAAGAGATTGGAGGCAATAACTCAATAAAAAATTATTTATAAAAGCCTTGTTTCAGTGAATTAAAATCACTTTTCATGTGCTGAAAAACAATCACCTATTGTATCTCCTTCGAATGCTGAAAGACAGAAAATTTGGATTTTATGAGACATTGACGTAACATATAATGAGTTAGATAAAAAAATTAAAAAAATTAAAACTAAAAATTGGATTTTATTAGTCATTGAAGTACCATACAATAAATTAGATATGTAAAAAAATGATATTACGTTAAACATGAAAATGTAATCAATTTTTTTTCAATTAAAGCAACATTAATATTAATTAAAAAAATTCACATATAGCTTAGATAAAATAGAAACTATTTGTTAACGTGATTAAACATTGACAAATTGACATGAAATTAGGATATTTCATTATTCCTTCTTATCCATTGATTAACTCATAGACGGAGGAGAAAGAAAACAAATTAAGAGATAGAAGTCTTGCTTCATTGGTAGCAAACCGTTATTTGAGACATCACAACATTTCCTTTCAATTGCTAAAACACAAATAGAAAAATTGGATTTTGTGAGTCGTTGATTATTAAAATAATTTTTGAAATTGGTCTTGACAAACATTGAGGATGAAAAATACCTAAATTAAAAATCAAAGGGATAGGAGCCAAGAACTAAAAAAAATGGTTTTGCTTGAAAATTAGAAACCAGAGGTTATTTTTTCAATTGGGGAAACAAAGTCAGGTACACCTTGAAACACAAACATATAATATATTAGATAGGTTCAAAAAATTATTAAAAAAATGAGTGTGGAAAGATTTTTTTGGGTAGATAAAAGCCTTAGTAGAAATCGCTGAGATTTTTTTTTAAGTGTTTCAACACAACCAGGTTCAATATATACTTCCAAATTTTGAAACACAAACAAATCAAAAAATTGAGTTTCATAAGCCATTGAAGCAACATACAATATATTCAATGAGTTAAAAAAAAATTCAAAATGAGCTTGACAAATGTTGATGGTGATACATGTAGAAGAAGAGAAACTTAAAAGAGAGAGGAGGGAGATAGGGGAAACCAAAACTTAATATAAAATAGGAAAAACAAAGAATCAAAGTTTTCCATTACCATTTGTCATTCAATATCCTAAATTGTAAAAATATACGTTGAGCCAATAGATAAGCATCATTCTCCAGGCATTGTATTTGAAAAGTTCATCAATATTCTCCTTCGTCCCCCCAAATCCTTTTCCCCAATTTACCTCCAATTTATCGGTTAATGTTCCCTATAAAATCCAACTAAAAATTGTTAAATAGTAAATCCATATAATTAGATACTAAAAAAAAATAGATGAAGTTCTTGTAACTACGTGAGTGCGAAAAAGATGTAAGAACGTTAAACCCTCGTTTCAGTTTCAGTATCAGAAAGAAACTAGACACGTCCACTGTGTGCTTCCGATTTGGGCCCCCAAATTCAATGGCCAAGCACATATGGTTTTTTTATATGGGCCTTAACCCAAAATTTGATGGGTAAAACTTTATACACCATTGAAAGAACTTATACACCATTCCAAAAATCGAAATGTTAAAAATATCCTCGTTAATTTATAACAGCCTGAGCACGTGCAGTGGTGTTCGTTGCGTTTTTTTCCGTTTAAGGCTTGATTTTGGCAGTGGTTGAATGTATTGTGAGTCTTAGCAGTTGAGGGGGGTTGTTTTGGCTGGTGGTGGAAGCTTTTGTGGTTGTTGGGCTGGTCAGAGTCAAAGACGGTAGTGGTTGGTGGTTAGAAGGTAAGTTTTTTTTTTTCATTTACAGATTACGTGATCCGTATAGATTATACAGATCATGTAATCCATAAGTTTAATTTAATTCGTATGAAGCATATGAATTGGTTAATCCATATGATTTATACGGATTGGTTAATTTGTATGAACCATACGAATTGGTTAATCTGTATAGCTTAGGTCAATGAAAAAAACTAGGAAAAAAATTAGGAAAAATGATTTTAATTATTAAAAATTGATTTTTACTATTAATAAAATAAGTAGATGAAAGTAGATATTAGTTTTAATTGATATGGTTTTATTTTGTAATATTGATGGTGATAAAAAATGTATAGGATTTGTTTGATAATATAATTTTAATATGTTTTTAACTATTTTAATGTGTTTTTGTCAGGAATTTAAAATTATTGCCATTTGTTAAGATGAACAACGATGACCGGACGTATGACAACATTATGTCTGAAGAATTTGATATGAATGAAGATATCGAAGATGAACCTAGTGTGTTTGAAAATGTTGATTATTCAGTTGATTGTTCTGCGACCTTCAATACTTGTGAGGTATTTATAATAGTTGTAAATTGGTTTAAGTTTTTAGATACATGGTCTATGGAAATTATTTTTTTTTTATCAATTTTTGTAGGTGTTCCCTTCTCGTGAGGATGTATTAAAATGGGCTAGAAATGTTGCATATCCGAATGGTTTTGTAGCTGTGATAATGAGGTCAGACATGTCAACTAGCAAGAAGGGAAGAACATCATTTGTTTTAATTGGTTGTGAAAGGAGTAGAAAGTATAGAGCATTTAACAAAAATATGGTACTTACAGTAACTAGCACTAGAAAATGCGGTTGTCCGTTTAAGTTGCGTGGCAAACCAGTACCGAGAGGTCAAGGGTGGGTGGTTAAATTATTATGTGGCACACATAATCATGCTTTGGCAAAGTCATTATGTGGACACCCATATGCTGGTCGACTAACATAGAAAGAGAAGATTATTGTTCATGATATGACAAGGTCAATGGCTAAACCGAAAAATATTCTTCTGACATTGAAAGAACATAATCCTAATAATTGTACATCTTTGAAGCAAGTAATGAATGCAAGATATACATATCGTACGCGTATTAGAGAAGGTAATATTGAATTGCAACAATTAATGAAGCTTCTTGAGTGCGACCTGTATATTCATTGGCATAGAGTGAATGATGAAAATGTCATATGTGACCTATTTTGGACACATCCGGATGCTGTGAAGTTCTGCAATGCATACCATGTTGTCTTCCTGATAGACAGTACATACAAAACAAACAGGTATAGATTTCTGTTACTTGACATTGTTGGTGTCACTCCTACTGGAATGACGTTCTCAACTGCATTTGCTTTTTTAGAAGTCGAACGTATAAACAATGTTGTTTGGGCCTAGAACGATTTAAAGGCCTTTTATTAAAAGTCAATTTTTCCCAAAGGTCATTATCACTAATAGAGATGCAACTTTGATGAGTGTAGTGAAAACTGTGTTCCCTATGTCTACCAATTTACTGTGTCGGTTTCACATTGACAAGAATGTGAAGGCAAAATGTAAAACTTTTATCCAACAAAGTAATGCATGAGAGTATGTCATGAAAGCTTGTGGGAGTGTTGTTAATTGTGCTTCTGAGAATAAATATGCTGACTGTATTACTAAGTTTGAGGTAGCGTGTTTGCCATGGTCACCGTTTGTTGATTATGTGAAAAAGACATGGTTGGATCCACACAAAGAAAAATTTGTAACAGCATGGACAAAACAAGTCACGCATTTGGGTAACACAACAACTAATAGGTTAGCTATTCTTGAACTTTTGTTAAGTAGTTACTAACAAAACCTTGATGTTGGGGATAGTTTTTGACTTGTTAAATTTGACTGCAAGGTAGAGTCTGCCCATTGGACCTTGAAGAGACTAATGCAGAATAGTCTCGACAATTTTTGTAGTGTATGGGATGCAATGCACAACATGTTAACCTTGCAACATACTGACATAAGGGAATCTTTGGAGAGAAGCACACATGTGGTGGGTCATGTGTTTAAAGTTATGTTGTACAATAGACTCATTGGCATGGTGTCCAGGTATGCGTTAAACCAAATAGTTGCAGAGTATGAGCATTTCCATTATGCGGGCAAAAATAAAACTTGTTATGGATGTGTTATGAGAACTATGCATGGTCTGCCTGTGCATGTGAGCTAGCTAAGTATGTTGTTAGGAGCATACTTATGGATACAGTTGATATTTTTTGGCGGAGGTTAAGTTTTGAAGATCAAGGGTTAGATGAGAATGAGGTCCACATAACTGAAGAGATGGAAGTCATATTTTGGCGGTTTGAGAAGCTTGACTTTTGTGGGAAGGTCACTTTAAAGACAAAACTTAGACAAATTGCATTTCCTGACCAAAATTCAATGTGTCATCCTCCTGAAAAGGTTAAAACAAAAGGTGCCCCAAAGAAACAAGTTTCTCAACACGCTAGATCAACCAAGCGGGATCCATCTTACTTGGAGTATGTCGATGAATTACATTCTGTGCAAAATAGTTGTTCTACACAAAAACCATCTGGTACATCTTTGGAGTATGACACATATACAAAGAGGAAGCTGCCTATGCTGGATCAATTTCATACATCTATGCACAATTTTATTGTAGACATCACTGATGTTAAAGTTGATGGTAATTGTGGATTTCGTGTAATTGTTGCCTTGCTAGGATATGGTGAAGAATCTTGGTCTTTGGTACGCAATCATTTGCTCAAAGAACTTTCACAATGGTCTAATGAATATATAACATTGTTTGGTGGATTTGATAGATTTGAGCAACTAAAACGGTCCCTACTTGTTGATGGATTGTCAAAGGTATTTGATTTCTTATGTCAGTACTTTTAATGCATATTTATTTTACTTTTATTGAGAGATGTTCTTTGTTAACAACAAGTAACCATTGATAATCGATGGATATTACCGATTTAGGATACATCATTGCATCAAGTATAACATCGTTCTCGTTTCTCTGTCTCTCCAACAAAGTATAACATTTTTTCCTTTGAGAAACCAACCGCCTATAGATGCTAGTGTTCATCGCATTTTATGTATTGGTCATGTCTTCGGTAACGATTTTGTTCAGGTATTTGACTGTGAATAATGTTTTTTGCCTCATTTTGCCACAAATGTGTACCAACACCAGTGTTGCTAATTGTTTCAGGTGGCATTGACGCCTGGATGTCCTATTCCGCCACCTGTGTTGCTATGGTCACCAAATTGTTACAATGTTGCAAAGCAATGGTTACTTCCTTACCAACATAAAATGCAAGCATATAGTCAGCTCAAGCGTTTGCGTATTGAACATGTTGACTTAGGAGATTACTGAAGACTGTGTTATTTCACATATGTTGTTCGATGACTCGTTTAACCATCAATAACATGTTTACCTTGTATTTAAATTTTGTTTGTCGACAAACATATTGTTCAAACTTAATATATTACATAAAAAAGGAAAATACAATAATAGCATAAGAGCAATAATTAAGCCACAACTAATAAATCCATGGAATCATGATGACCACTAACAAAGGCAAGCATAAGTGGTATAATAACATAAGAGCAATAATTAAGCCACAACTAATAAATTCATTGAAGCATGATGACCACTACCAAAACCAAACATTACAAGCAATTAACATTGAAAATAAAACCAAACAACCGAATAAAAAATAACAATATTATCACACAAAACCTGTTCAAACATAATCAACAAAACAATTACAAAGCCAAGCATCATGACCACTACCAAAGCCAACCATCATGACCACTAACCAAAATATCATTAATCATGCAGCATATACTCTCCCATGATGGAATCATGATGACCACTACCAAAGGCAAGCAAGCATAACTGGTATAATAGCATAAGAGCAAAAAGCCACAACTACTAAATCCACGGAAGCATGATGACTACTACCAAAATCAACATTACAAGCAAACCAAATATTATCACAAAAAACTAGTTCAAACATAATCAATCAAAAAAATCACAAAGCACCACAATTGGATCTATGATGTAATGTATAACCAAATTAATTAACCAAATATAATACTTCTTCGATCCAATAATCAATATTATCATCATTTAAAAAACATCTAATTAAATAATCTAATCTAAATAAATTTTCTAAAGGCTCAAATATGTAAAATATCCAATAAAACACAATTTATTTTAATCATTAATTAAAAAATCATTTTCAAATTAAACAGATTGACCAATCCGTAAGACTTTTACGGATTAACCAATCCGTAAACTCTTACGAATTATTCAATTCGTATGAAGTATACGGATCTTGTAATCCGTGAACTTCATATGGATTGAGTAATCCATCTGTATACTTCATACGGATTGAATAATCCGTAAGAGTCTTAAGGATTGGTCAATCCGTAAAAGTCTTACGGATTACTCAATCCATATGAAGTTCACAAATTACAGGATTCGTATATTGCATACGGATTGGTCAATCCGTAAGAATCTTACAGATTACCAATCCCACTCACTTCTACAAATTACTCAATCCGTATGGAGTATACGGATCCTGTAATCCGTAGCATCCAAAAAACAAGCCATAAACGAAAATGAATCTCACGCCGGTTGCCACAGTCTACCACCTCCCACTGTCAACCACCAATGTCGCTTGAAACGCGCCGGAGCTCACCCCAATCTATCACCTGCGCCGGTAAATGGAACAAAATCACAGCAAGGACTCGAGACGACGGTGTATGCGTCAAAGCGGTAAATGAATAGTGTATATTCTTAAGTATATAAGCAGGGGCATTTACGAAAATTAACTGTTCACGGATGGGTGTATAAGTCTTTTGGCTGGTGTATTAAGTTTTTCCCAAATTTGATAATGAGATTATAGTTATTAATTAACATGTCATATAAATCGTATACGAAAAAAAAAAGGAAATATAAATGATGCATACATCTATAGGTATATTTATCCACATTTGGTTTTGAATTGTTTTAGACATATTTATCTTTTATTTGCTATAAATTAACTACCTATTTCTCTATTTTAATTTTATTTTCTCTTTTTTTTATTCAGTATTCCACGTTTTTTATATATTTATCCTTTAATTGTTGCAAACCACTCATAACCTTCTACATCTTTCCCACTTGATAGATGAGGGAATAATGAGTCTTTCTTCAACAAGTATAAAAAAAAAGATTGAAAAATTGAAAATTGTGAAGAAATAGGTTGGATAAAAACTTATCATAACCTTCGTTTGTCACTCTTTAAAGTCGCACCGTATAAAAACTAAAGAGTGGTAAATATATCAATTCTTAGTTTAAATGAGTAAAATTTATACCCGCTAAAGTTAGCTTAGTGATAACAAAGTTTAGGTAATTTACATAAGATTTTAGATTTAAATTTCATTATCATTATTACATAAAGGGAAAAAATGAGTATGTTATGTTATACCTTAATTTAAATTGTATGTGAATTCCTTCTTCTTCTTTTTTTCATTTAACAAGTTTTATTTTATTGGGGTCAAATCTATTTAATTAAATACCAAGAAGTCATGGTCCCAAGTATTAGATTTGGTCTCCTTAAACAAGGTCTAGGTTCAAATTTTGTAGGTAAAATTTGTGATTAACAAGGAGAACCTACTAAAATTGGTCAACCATGTTCCTTGGTTGAGATTAAATGATTAATTATTGATAAAGTACATGTTTGGATGTTTGGATTTTCGTTGTGACAAATCGAACCTTTGTTTTGAGAAACAAGTTCCTCGATACTTTTGCGTTGAAGTTGTATGAGACTTCATGTAACAACAAAATGATCGGAGAACAAACATGCACGAAGTTGATGAATATTTTGTACCAATAACATGATAATCAAGAAACTTATTTAATTAAATAAAAAAATAATTATTTATGATAATTTTGTTGACTTTTACAAAATTATCTTCAATGTTATATCAATAATAATTTGTAATTGCATGATTCTAATGCATCACCTTTAAATTCTAATTTTATTACAAATGAGTTATGATAACATTTGAAAGAACCGTGGCACCATAATAATATTTATAAGGGAGAGTTTTGACTATAACAACGTGGTATGCCACAAGCATTCAGCGATATTTGTTGTACATTATGCTGGTACTGGTTTACATTTTACTAAAAACACGGTCCACAACAAGTTAGCAGAGCTCACAAGACATATCGATTAACAAGTATGTAGCTTTTGTTAGATGCAAGTGGGCCTTATTGTCATACAATATCATGTTAATGTAGAAGCAATTTTGCAAGAAATGAGTTATTTCCTTTAACAAATCATATAAACGCAAAACAGCCAACAATTTTGAAAATCATAACAAACCCTAACAACCTCATTAAAAGAACCAAAATTCTTTAAATAACTTATTGTAGATCATGTAATTTCATCTATCGATAAATATCTTTACAATGATTGAGAAGGATGGAAGGTGGTGCCAAAGAATCCTATCCTCTCACCTCTGATAGGGTTTCCTCGAATTACTGCTCTTGAGCGTTGAGGATTCAGTATATCCAGGGAAGATCGAAAGTGTAAATAAGACACAAACTCAACAAGTGAATGTAGAAGAAAACAATCAATGATCCATGGATTCCAACAATAAAGCATACTTTAGTTCATTATTGATTATATTGTTACATATTGATGTTGTATTTGTGTGTTTTATAATTGTGACATGTCCTGTTACACGACAGCTAGATTTACATATTTTCTCATTGTAGTCGCTTATTATTCACTAATTTTCTTCAAGCAGGTTCACATTGCCTTATTACATTTTCACTGCACTTGTTGTTCCACCGTTACAGCACCACCTTACCATGACGTTTTTAGACCCCTCCTCTACCACATGCAATTTGTGAAGGGAGGGTCACTATGGCGGCGCCACAGGCCGCAATGGGATGTTTATATGGTGGAATTTTGGCCTTCTGCCATATTCTGCTATCTGCCATTTATAACCTTGGCTCTGCAACCTTTTTGCCCTACATGTTTCTGGCTTTGTGAGCCTTTTGCCTCTAGCCCACATAGGTTAGGGTTGATTGGGATAGGCTGACTCATATTGACTGTTGGCAGTTGGCACCGTGGAGATGTTTGTTTAGTGGTGAAACAGTTTTATCATCCTACTCAGACCCCCAAGGAATCAACTTTATTTTGGACTAATGAAACTGCATGAACATAAAGAAGTAATTTTGCTATGTAGCACCGACACTGGCACGTGACATGTGACACGATACGACTCGACTCTCCGACACGTCAATCTTAAAAAATTATGGATTTCAACACGTTGGGACTCGTTTTAATATTAAATAATATTTTTAATTTATATATTGTATATTTCATTTAATATTCAATAATTTAACAAAAAAATTAAATTAAACTAATAATACTTATCAATTTAACAGAAAAAAATTCAAAGAGATTTCAATCTTCAAAACAATATTCAATTATTCATAGACAATTACTAATAGAACTAATAATAAATGAGATTTTACAAACCAGAATTTTAGACAATTAATAAGGAAAATAAAATAAAAATTCTTGAACATTTTAACAATAACAATTATAGCAAAAATATAAATTTAAAGTGGTAACAGATTATAAATTTGAACCTAAAAAGCAAAAATATAAATTTAAAGAGCAACAAATTATGCTTTTCAATTGAAACAAACATGTCCTTGAGGCCTGTTACAGATTAATGCTTTTTTTAAACAGTAAAAAGTACAATAGACGCATCACACATTTGGGGGTTTATTTAGTTTTTTTAATGATTTTTTATAAAAAAAAAAACTAAAAAGAAAATACCTAAGAATAGATGCTGAGACACGTTTTAGGCATTTGGGTTTATTTAGAAGTTAGAAAGAGGGATGGGTTTCGACGGAGTCTAGGGTATGCAACCCAAATTCCTGCGTAAGTTACGAAGGGGTATCGTGGCTGTTGGATCGAAATAATGAGATTTGTGCCAAAACTCCTAACCGGTTGTGTACAGTGTTTTACCTATTAATGATTTTGACTTTCTAAGCAATTTTCTCTCTCATGATACGCGTGACTCTCTTTTTCCAAACAATTTTCTCTCTTATGATTTTTACTGATAAGCGTGATTCTCTTTTCCCAAGCAATTTTCTCTCTCATGATTTTTACTGATATTTCTTCTACTTTGCTAAGTTCTTCTTCTCTTCATTCTCCTCACCGGCATGGCTCGGATCGCCATCCCGCTCATCGGAAAACACCGTCGCTTCCTCCGCACCGACGACAACCTCTTCGTCGCGACCAATAGCAGAAGGGCGGTGAAACCACCATAATGATGCGGCGGCAAGAAGAAAGGACTAAAGGCTTGTATGAGGATATGAGCACAACAAATTTTTGTTTGAAGGCAACGCCAGAAGGCATATGAAACGAGAACGGCGGCGACAACATTGACACCGTTGACCAACCACAACCACCGTTCGTCTGTAAGATGTGGAAACACCAAAGCACCCCGCTTTGCTGAAATATGTAAAAAAATGTAGAGATTAAATGCAACCATCACAATGACAAAAGTTTTTTGAAAGATACCATAAGCTTTGGTCCATTTGCATTTTGGTTTTGTTATTAGATTGACAGTTGAATTTTTTGATTAAAAAATGACATATGAATTTCATTGACAATGGTTTGAGAGAGGTGGTGTAAGTGTGCAGCGGTGAAACATAGGGGAAGTACAGAGGAAGGGGAAGAAGAAGACAGAGAAAACACAATAAAAAAAGATTGGGTAATTTCTTAAAGGTGATGTTAAAAAAAAAACAGAGTAAGAATGTTGAATATTTGTGTAATTAATTATTATTTATAATACAATATTATTAATACTATTAAAAGACTATTATTATCGCGTGTTGAAGTTGGATTTTTTTTATTTTATTAGTGTAATTATTTTGAAAAAATGAATATATTTTTTAAATATATGTTAATCTATAAATGAGCATTATCTAACACATAACATAATTAAAAAATATAAGACAAAAATATATATATAAGTAAAGTTAATAAAAAAATTTATTGATTAGTTTAAATCTAGAAATCAGTAATGACTAATTAGTGTATTTTGTAATATGATGACATTTTAGTTATATTTATAATGGACTATAATATTTTCATATTAAAATAATGTGTTAGTGTGTTAATGTAAAGATAATTGATATCTGATAATATATGATATTTAAAATAAAT
>PYAF01002548.1:151294-169026 GCA_007407185.1 Glycine tomentella
TTCTTAACAATGTACAATGGTTTGAACTTCTTGAAAACAAGGAAGGGAAGGCTATGGCTGCACTTGAGTTGATGGGACTAGGAAGATTAGCCAACGAAAAACCAAGGATGCTATCTATGGGCCAGCGGAAAAGACTGCAACTTGCCAGATTGCTGGCAATTGATCGCCCCATATGGTTGCTAGATGAGCCTTCAGTTGCGCTAGATGAAGACGGTGTGAAGTTTCTTGAGTATATAATTGCAGAACACAGGAAATTAATATGGAGGCATTGTGATTGTGGCAACTCATCTACCCATTGAGATAGAAGATTCCTTAGTCTTGAGGCTTCTACCAAGGTTTCCAAGGAGGATGACCCTTGTGGATATGTTTGACCGGGCGGATATCAGTTAATTCCTATTTTCGTTCATTCTCTTCAAAACAGTATAGGTGTTGTAATCAGCTTTGTGCAAATGTCATTTGTGACAATTCAGTCAGGATTCACAATTGAGTTGTCTTCATATTACAGTCGTAGTACTGGTCATGCTTGTATACTTGTCTGATACCTTTGTTCTTGTATCTTTCATTTCATAAAACATTTTTAACAGGCCCTGAAAATCATATATTCTGGGGGGACATTCAGGCTTAAGCTAAGAATGAAATAAAATTATTATTCTGCATCTCAAGTACGTTTTTTAATGGATCACTCGTTGAACAATTTTGAGAAGTGTAATAAAATTGCGCATTGATTTTTGCTGGACTGTTGGTACTGCGAAAACTCTCACAGAAGCTTTTAACTTAATGTCAAAGTATTCATATGACTTGGAACATGGTGCAACACGACTGTGATGAATTGTTGATACCCATAACCCGTGAGAAAAATGTAATTATTTTTTTTTTAAAAGAAAAAAGATCAGTAAATACTTCAGGCTATTTGAGCCCTAAAAAGAAAAAATATAATAGCTGAAAGTGAAATGACATAATAAGAGAGGGGGAGAAATAAGGAGTTAAATAAGTGTCTATACTCTATAATAAGGAAGTGTCCATACATTGTTGTTAAAAAGGTATAGAATACGGTATAACTAGATTTTAAAACCGTGTACAACTAAATTATATTTTTTTTTATTTGTATTTACTATTATTTTAAAACATTTAAATGTAAATAAGTAAAATTATTATTTTAAATATTTTCAGTAACATTTTAAATATAATTACATTTAAATTGAGGAAATTATTAATTATATTTATAACTTACAAATATCTTCAGTCTGTTGAAATTTATCATGATTTATTTTTTCCTTCAACTAAAAATAGTGATGTAATATGTAAAAGATATATAAATTTGAAAAAAATATAATAAATATATTTATAATTATTTAAATTTAAATATTCATTTTTTGTTATTGTGAAAACAATGATTACATGTACTTGAAATTTTATGTTTTATAATTAATTTTTATTATAAATTTATAGTCTCTCTCACACAATTAAATTAGTATAAATTCTTCGCTCTTGACATATATATAAAAAAACTTATAAAAATCTTCGAATCCATATTCCAAAGATTAATTATTGGCATTGCAATCAATAAACAATTTATTAGAGGAAACCATATCTTTGAATTCATATTTCAAGATTAGTTTCTCTCTATTTATATTTTTATGTGTTTTCTTTTGTTGTACTACTTATGTAAATATAAAATTCATTTAAATATAACGAGTTTTGAAGAAACTAATGCTATACACCATAATTATTCAAAATCATACTAGCCGATCCATTTTACTTATTTTTTTAAAAAAATCAAATACATCTCGGCAATTACGACAATATTTTAAAGAAAAAATATTAGTAATATATTCATTTAATACATTATGTATTTATGAAATAAAACTCACGAAAAAACTATTATGATTAAAAACCATTATATAAAATCAAGATTAATTTTATTTAATGAAATTTAAATTCATTTTATACAATGATAAAAAAAAAAAAAGTATTAAAAAGCCCAGAAACAGATTATGGAAATTAGAATCTCCTAATTTTATCGGATGAATACAGGCAGCCCAGAATTGAAAAGCCCAAAAATCGGCAATTGCGAGCAGGGGCAGAATTGGAAAATATGAAAACATGTTCCCTATATAAGTTTAGTCTCTCTGTACCCTAAATCAGATTAGGGTTTTTGCAGCCGCCACACTCCGTTTCAGAACGAGATCTCTCGTTGATGCTTCGAAAGAACCCTAATCTCATGGCAATTTCTATTCATACTCCCTTCTTCCCAGTAATAATAATACAATAAATATATATGTATATATATTTCTTTCTCTCTCTCTCTCTCTCTCTCAAACTAGCGTTGCTTTGATGTATGTTCCTCTGATGAGCTATATCTTTTTTTCTTTTTTATTTGGTTCCTTCATTCGCTCTCTCGCTCTCTTTCTCAACCCTAAGAGGCTATGAAGATGGTTCTGGAGTGTGGACCCGATGAATCTGTCGCCGTTAAACATCTTCGCCGGTGGCGCGGCAACTTTATTGGTTTTTTCGATTTCGTTGCAGCCATCCATGGCGGTGTTGTTTTTCGTCGCCGAACCCATCGTTGTGCCAAATCTGAGCCTCACTTATTTAAGTTCAAAAGAACAAGTTAAAATGAATATTTGCTCATCATTTCACCTTCTATTTTGTATAATTCGATTTTTCTGTAAACAATTGGTTGTCTTTGTTTATATAATGAAGAATAAATATTAAGTTAAAGAAAATAAAAAACATTTAATGACAGAAATCATTAGATATGACAAAATATGGAATTCCAACCTTTTCTTTTGGGTGCTTAGTCTCGTCCAATAAAGAAATAAGAACTCTAAAAAATATATAATAATGTATACGCTTTTTTATATTTTATTTTTTTATCTGTTTTTTTTAATTGCTTTATGATAATTGAAGATGAAATTGAAATTAAAATTGATACTAAGGTAGAAACCTAGTTTAAAGAAATTTTAATGGTTGTTTAAATTATTTTTGTTAATTCTTTTTAAGATATAAATTCTACAATTAATTAATTAGTGCTTATGTTAAATGGTTAATTTATCATCAATCATAAGTAACTTGGAATAAAAGTGTTATATGGATGAGTTGAATTACGTCTATGTTGAAGGCTTAATTTTTTTCATAATTGCTGTTTTAAAATTTAAGCAAACTGGCCAACTTTATTTTTTAAAAGAAATAATCACTTTTATTAGAGATTGGTTTTGAAAAATAAGCAATCAAAATGGTTAGTCTTTGTAACATTTCTTAACATTTTGTTTCATTAGAAATAATTTTTTCTTAAAAAACTAATTCAAGAACACCTCCTATCAATTGGGTTCTCAATAACGCCTATTAATAAGGTTCTCGAGAACGCCTATCAATTACAATGATCCAATAGAACACATGCTAAAGTTACAGTGTATCAACTATTTAAAAAAAAATTAATCAAGTCCTTAAACATTTTTTTTTTTCAATTTTGGATCCTTAGTTTTGTATTTATTTTTTAATTAGATCATTGTAATTAATTTGCTAATAGCAAAACAAACCATGCTAATATAGAAAATTCCAATTAAAAAATAATTACACGCTCAATGACTAAATTAAATATATTTAATAATATAATTAAAATTATGAAATAATTTGTAAATCTACAAACTAATTTGACCTTAAATAATATCTTTCATTAGTACTAGTAGGGTAGCGTATGCACGAGTGGAGAGTATATATTGTTTGAATTTAATAATAAAATTTATTAAATAATATAAATTTATGTAAATAATAATTGAAAATATTAATAAAAAATCTTGCAAAAATTATTCTAGTGTCTTATATTACATATTAATTATAATTATATTGTTATACATTTATACAATAAATGTTAAATTCAATATATTTGTATAATTAACTATTATTTTGGAATTGTAAATAATTAAAGGATAGTAGATATTTAAAGAATGTGTTGTAATATTTGGATATACAAAAGTAAAGAAAGTCGTTGATAAGAAAATATATATTGGAATGATAATATAAAGTTATTTTTATAAGTAATTTAGTAATGGTCATAACATAAAGTTGAACAATCTAAATAGAGGAACATGTGATAAGCAAATGTGGAAATGACTAAGAAACTTATTTGGGCAAGCATGAACATTGTTCTTTTCAATTTCTCTCATGGCACCAATAACTATATTCTCTAGGTCACCATGCTTGATACTAAGGTAGTTTTTTCATTAAATGTTCTTATTCATTAACACTTTTGTTCTCATGATCGCTCTATTCCGTTTGGTCATGACAAAAGATAGTGTAATATAAAAAATAAAATAAAATTGTGAAACCTAAATTCAGAAAACATAATAAATGATTTTTTTTGTTAATAGAGTAGATAGTATATAAATGAAGTGATACAAAAAGCAAGAAAAATTATGCATATGTCATAATATAAGAGAATTTGTGTGCAATGAAATCAATGAACCTGTCATGTATGTCATAATTAGTTGAAAATAAATTTGGTATATATACAACTTGCATAGGTGGTTGAATTTGTTGATAACATAACTTTGATAAAAAAAAAAAGGTAGGACCATAACTTTGATAAAAAAAAAATAGGACTTTAAAATGACATCATTTGTTGCTAAATAGAAAATTTTCAGTTATGAACTTAAATTAAATAAAACAACTGAAAAACTTTATACAAAATGACATCTATTTTATCCTTCATCTTTTCTTCACTTTTGTTTGTGTCAATGATCACTTTTAGAAAGGTCTTGTATCAAATTTAATAATTGAACATTTCATTGATCCTTTACATGTTCACCTAAATTTCTACAACAAAACATCATTTTCCATTTACTTACTTTTTCTAGACAAATATAATTGAACTATTGATTATAAATAGGAATAATATTAACCAAAGATAAGCAACAACAATCAAAGATTGTATGTAAAAAAATATTATCTGATAAGATAATACCAACCGACGAAATCAACTGAAAAGTTCACATATGAAAAGTCGTCTCAAAAGTGTCATAAATTAAAAAGTAAAATGAGAAATAAAGAAACATACCCAAAAATGTCATTTTGACATTTGATCAAACACATAATTTGCAACCAATAAATCAGTATAAAACAAAATCAAATAAATATTTTTAAAAAAATTCCAATTATCATCTATTCTTATAAAGACTCGTGTATTTTTTCCATAAAATGCCTTAACCAATAGACCATATCAAATAAACTTTTTAACAAATTTAGTTCATATTCACAATATTTGAGAAATTTTGATGAAAAAGAAAAAAACAAAGAAAGCAATTAGGCCAAAACAAAATCAACCAAGAAAATAGAAAATAATAAAATTATTCACCTTTGTTGCTATAGGTTACTATAAATCATGAAAAAATAATGAAGAAATTGTAGTCACAGTGGTTGGCAAATGCATCTTCAGCGAGGGTTGCGATGTTGAATGGTTAATGGAAAAATAAAAAGATATTTCACTTGTTTATTTTTAGAAGAGAAAGAAAATAATTTGAGTGAATGAATAAGGTAAGATAAGAGAGAAAAATGATGAGAAGACAGAGAACATCAGAAAAAAAGAACATTTCAGATTTGAGAAAATAAAGAAGATGATAAATAAGATATTTGAACACATGTAACTCTTTAAAAGATAGTTAAGACAACATATCATCTAGACTGGAAAGATATTTAAAAAACTTCAAGATCTAACATAGTTTATCAATGACAAAATGAATGTGAAACAAAAATAAGAGAAAGAAAGAAGAGAAGTTCAATAATAATTTTTTCTTCTTGTGATAATATATCTTTGTTGAAATCAGACCATAAACAATTGATTCACTTAACGTTTTATCTTTTGTCACGCTTGTGCAAACCTGTCAATAATTAGACTCAGCCAATTGATGTGAGAACCAGCAACATTGAGAAATAAGAAGGGTCCAAAGGAGAAAATTTTGAAAATCATAACATAAAATGAAAGGAGACCACTGTACTCTAATTAATAAGAGAAAGAAAGAAGTGGAGTTCAATAATAATTTATTCTTCTTGTGATAATACACATCAATTGAAATAAGACCTTAAACAATGGATCAACTTAAGACTTTATCTCTTGTTACGCCTGTGTAAACTTGTAAATAATTAGACTAAGTCAATTGAGATGAGAACCAACAATATTGTGAAATATGAAGGACACAGAGTAGGAGATTTTGAAAATCATAACATAAAATGAAAGGAAATAATTGTACTTTTCTAAACATTTGTTAAGTAAATAAGAGAGGAATTACTATTTAGAGTTTTTTTTGAAAGGAAAAATTAAAATAATATTGAGATTTTGTATTTTTTTAACTGGTTAGTACGATACCCTGTGTACACAGGTAATGTCACTGATTACGCGTTAAAGAGATAATGTGTGAAAGAAATGAAAGAAATGATATAATGAGTATTTAAGATTAAAAAAATATTAATTTACTTATCAAAAAAAGGTACAATTAGCAGTCTTAATTTGAAAATATCGGAGTACACTTATAAAAAAGGTATGCAATTAGTAAGTTTT
This sequence comes from Glycine tomentella, assembly GCA_007407185.1. NCBI lineage: Eukaryota > Viridiplantae > Streptophyta > Magnoliopsida > Fabales > Fabaceae > Glycine > Glycine tomentella. The sequence continues at coordinate 157,848 of PYAF01002548.1, forward strand.
TATTTGAGAATATTGAAATGCAGTTATTAAAAAGGAGGTGCAATTAACATTTTAAAGTCCAATTACCATTTTATCCTTATTTTTGCCAAGTGTCAATTAGCTGAAAAGGGCAACAACAAAATTTCATATATATAGATATAGTAGATGAGCATGTGACTTCTACTATCGTAGGGCTTGGTCTTCCTGCACCTCTCATTGACTTCCTGCAATTATTCTTGCATGTAAAAATTTTTACATTTTAAAAAGACATTTTCCGAATGTAATTTTACATTCAAAATGAGGTATTTTGAAAGCTTTTAAAAGAGATAAAAGAACATTGAATGTGCACGAAACAAATATCCTCTATTAATAAGAGCTTTTACTAGGAAAAAGAACCCAAATAATACAAATTAAATAAAAAATTACGAATTTGGGACTGTTTTGAAACTATTTACTAATCTGGGGCAGTTGGTCACGCCCAGAACTAGGCATGACTGGTCACGCCCAGAACCAGGCGTGACTAGGGGGGCAGTCACGCCTGGTTCTAGGCGTGACCAGTCATGCCCAATTCTGGGCGTGACCAGCTCTATATAAGCCCCAAAATTTTACTGTTCCCTCACATTTTCACTATTCCAGCTTCTCTCTAAAAGCTCTGCCTTCTCCATAAAGGTTTTGTGTTGGGTTTTGAGCGATTTATCTCAGCATTGAATCTCTGCCAACGAGTAAGTTAATTTATTATTTATGCATTTTATTTAATTTATTAATTATGTGTTTTATTTAATTTTTTAATTATGCGTTTTATTTAATTTTTTATTTTGTGTTTAATTTAATTTTTTATTTTGTTGATTTTTAAATTTGTTAGAGCCATGTTATTTATTTGATGTTGTAGAAAAATGTTAGTTTATAGGTTATAGGATTTAGTTTAGTTTAGGGTTTAGTGGTAAAGTACAATAAGATAAGGCTTAAGTAGAAATCCATTAAACTTCAATAATTTTAGGTTTATAGGATTGTAGAAAATCCGTAACCCTAGGAATCGGCAACCGTAGAGAATAATGTTTAAATTTATAGGAATCTGTTGGAGGTGGAAATGACGTGTGGGCATGCGATAATCTGAATTTGGATGATGAATTAGAATCGTTTGATCGCTGCTTGAGAGTCTCAGAGTTGGTTGGGTAGGGAGTCTATAGAACAATGCTCGTGAAATCGTGTTGCTATGTGTTATGACTCTGAGTCCTGGCGCGGATGGCGCGGGATGTCGCGCGGATAGCCAGGGTCTTTCAGCAGAAAACCTGTGCAGAGGTGTGGCGCTAGTAGCGCCGGTGTGGCGCGATCAGTGCCATACCCACTGGAAGGTGGCGCGAGTAGCCCCAGATTAGCGCGAGTGGCGCTAGAGGTTCTGGGGGTTGACGCCTAGGGCGCCAGGTTGGCGCGAGTGGCGCCAGACAATCCAGAGGACCTATTCTTCCCTGGCGGCTGGCGCGAGTGGCTCCATGGTGGCGCGGGTGGTGCCAATGGTCCTGGAGGGTGGCGCTGTTGGCGCGGATGGCGCCATGGGTTCTGGGAGATGGCGCGATCAGTGCCAGAGTGGCGCGATCAGCGCGGCAGCTCTGACAGGACCACTATAAAAGGGCAAATCGCGATTTTGAAGGAGAAAAACTATTTCTTCTTCCTCTAAGCGCCCTTCCACCATTGTGGTGGCTCCAAGCTTTCTAAACCTTGTTTCTTTCACCAAATCACCTCCCTTAAACACCTATCTTTTTGGAAAACACTTGGTGAGCTTGAATCCTTCATCAATCTCCCTTAAAAACCCCAAATCAGAGAAATCTCTTTCTCAAGGGAAGTTCATAGAACTCGAGTTCGGCGAGGAACGGCGGCGATTCACGGACACCCGGGCTAGGGAAAGTGGTCCAGCGGTCTTCCTTTCCATCTTTGAGGTAAGAAACTCGAAATTCACCGTTTGATTTGTGAGTTCGGGTTTTGGGTGAATAGTGACCCACTTGTGATAGAGCTAGTATTAGCCTTGGGTCCTTTAGAAACATGTGTTTAGAATGTTGTGAGGATGAAGGATTAGCTCTCAAATGTTAATTTGGTGAACTTTGGTTCTTGGCTCTATGTAATGCATGTTTAGTTAGTATGCTGAGTTGCTTGGCTATGTTATGACATGCAAGAGCCTTGGTATATGGTTTTGATGTGCTTGAGAGGCTGTTGGAACGGTGTCTTGTGTGTGAAAAGAACCGTTCAAGCCGTATGTGAATCCTTGAGCTTTTGGTCTTTATAGAGCTTTGAGCTCTTAATGTTGACTTGCACCGAGTCTTATGATGACTCAAGTGCCTTAATTGAGATGAGATAGACCGCTGAGGGTCTATGAGATGGCTTGTGAATGATGAGCCTTGATGAACCTTAAGTTAGAGGACTTAGAGGTTTGGAAAGGACTGAGGTTCCTTTCAATGTGACTATTGAGGATTGTTGGTATTTTTGTGCTTGGTATGGCTGCATTTGATGATTGATTTGAGTTATATGCCTTGTATAGGGCGTGACACCACGGGTGTCAGTGGCGTAGACCACAGAGCAGGGAGAGAATTGCAGAGCACGGCTTTACCAGGTAAGTTCTTGGTCCCTTGGGGATGTTTCCCACTGCTGTATTCCACCATACTCCAAGGGAGTGATGGTTGCATTCATGATGCATGGATTGATTGGTTGTTGCAGTCTCATAATGATATATATGCATGCTTCTATGCTTTGTATGTATGGATACCTGTGATTAGATCTTCTGACCAGTTAGATAGATATGGACCTCCCTAGGAGAAGAGCGCACCTCCTAGTTTGGTTTGCTCTTGGGTGATGATGATCCCTTAAGGCCAAGAGATAGGTGTGTCCCGTCGCGGTTGAAGCCTATTCTCGGAGGTGCCATATACGTGCGTCCATGCGTAAGGGGTAGCTCCCGATGGGATGGCACGGGTGTGAGTTTCGGTCTCACACTGGGGTTTGGTGTTGATGATAATACACCGTGGTGGTGTAGTTCCGCAGTATACATTAGAGCTAGATGACTTGCTTGTATTGTTATGAGGGCCAGAAGGCCAGATTTGATTGTGATGCCTGGATGACGTGTGTCATAGAAAGTGAGCCAGGATGGAGGAGATGCCTCGAAGGACCCTGAGCTTACTGAGATGTATATCTCACCCCGTGTGGGGCTTATGTTGTTTCAGGTGACTCTTCTGACAGAGAGGAGCGGTCTCAGGGCGGGAGGCCCTAGTAGAGACAGGATCTGCTAGGCCGTGTGGCAGCAAGGAGAGCTGGGAGGCTCAGTTTTGTTTATGATGTTTTGTACCCCTGTGAAGGGAAGATGTGTGTGTGCGTGCACAGATTATGCTTTGTATAGGTTATATATGCCCTTGTGTGAGGAAGGATCTTTGAGATCAAAAGCACTCAGATGCTTATTCTTTTGTATGGACACTTCGAGTGTCAAATGATGTATATGTACAAAACCAGTATATGTTATGTAATGATGTCTCCTCCTATTTATATCTGTTGTGATACTTGGTTATCTGCCTATGGTTATGTTTATGTGATTCTGGATCAGCAGGGGCTAGTGTTGCTGTGATGTTTAAGTTTTATGAGTTCCATACATAATGTAATTAAGAAATATGGTTTTCGTTTATGCTTCCGCAAAGTTTTTAAGTAAAGCGATTAAGCGTTATTCTGATAAATAACAATGTTAATACACCAGGTGTACACGGGGTGTTACACTATGCAATTGGGAATGAATCAGGACATTCCTGGTATATGCTAGCCCATTACAATGAGAATCCTTGGATAAGTTATAGTCAACCAGTAATGGATACAAATTTGTACTTGGAAATTAGCAATAGTTATATTAAAGTGACATATGAATTTATATCAACTCCCTGAGAAATCTCAGCGAATTGATATAAATTCATATGTCACTTTAATATAACTATTGCTAATTTCCAAATACAAATTTGTATCCATTACTGGCTGACTATAACTTATCCAAGGATTCTCATTGTAATGGGCTAGCATATACCAGGAATGTCCTGATTCATTCCCAATTGCATAGCAACACGATTTGGCGAGGATTATTCTACACACTCCCTACCCACCAACTTTGAGACTCTTAAGTAGTGATCAAACGATTCTAATTCATCATCCAAATTCAGATTATCGCATGTCCACACGTCATTTTCATTGCAACGCTGTAGCAACTTTAGATTATTGGTTATAAGATTTAGATTAGTTTGGTGTTTATTGGTAAAGTACGACAATTTTATTTTTTTAGGATTTATTTTTGAAATAAAATTTTTTTGAATAAATTTAAGTAGTTAAGTTTAGGGTTTATGTAATTTATTTGTATTGTAATTTAATTACAATGCATTAAATTGTTAATTATAAAAAAATTTAAATATATTAAAATAGTCTGATAGATGGCTGATTCATCATCTTCGGCGTCTTCACGGTCTGCATCCGATGACGAGGGTGACGTTATGGATCCGACGACCTATGTTGTGCCTTCCCAGTATAAATGAGGGGTTTTGCGGAGGCGTATCCAGAGAACTCATGTTTCACAGGCTGTGTGGAATGAGGATAGATGTCGTGTGTTAAAGACGCGACATGGTAAGATTTTCAGGGGCCCAGACTGCGACGATATTCCTGGAATCGTTGCGGCGATGTTAGGGCCGGCAGGATTCCTACATGTCGCACGCATGCGACATATTCAGGAATAAATTGTGTAATTGAAGAATTTTACAAATCAAGTAATTCCTATAAGTGTTTTTTATTTATATCGTTGCATACGCATTAATTCTTTTAAACTTGACTTCAGATCGATCCTGCACTTACCAGTGCTTTGGTTGAGCGATGGAGACCAGAGACACATACGTTCCACATGCCGCAAGGCGAGATGACCATCACGTTGGAAGATGTGGCTGGTATATTAGGTTTAGATAGTGACGACGATGTCGTCACCGGAGTCACGTCTGATGACTGGCCCACCATCATTGACCAGGTATTTGGTCATCCTGCTCAGGAGACTGAGGTCAGAGGAGGATTCCTGCGCCTGTCCTATTTTGATAGGAATTATGCGCATTGGGGCGAGGTGGGCGGGGAACTGGTAGAAGTCATGAGGTTTACGAAGGCGCACATTGCCCGTATGATTGGAGCATGGCTTCTACCGGACAAATCCGACGGAAGCACTATCGGCTGTCGCTATGTCCCTTTGCTGGCAGGGGATATGGAAGATATATCCAGGTTTAGCTGGGGATCCGCGGTCCTCGCACATTTGTTTAGACAAATGTGCGAGTGTACTGATCCAGATAGGAGTGACACTAGTGGGTGTCACGTGCTTCTGCACATATGGGCGTGGCTCAGATTCCCACCCATTGCTCCAGCTATACCTCAGCCTACTTTCCAGGAGTGGCATTACGGCCACAGGTATGTGTCATTATTTTCTTTTATTAATTAGGTTACGAGTCTTATCAGTATTCTAATGTCATTCATTTTAAAATTAGGTTTAATGCTTTAGGGAGGTTTCGTCCACACGACCTTCCGTGGTATCGGATTACGTTAGATTCCCTTGCTCGGGATGAGGTACGTGTTTTTATTTACCTAATTTTTGGTCGGTTCACTTTGATAATCTGCATTTGTTTTAGTAATCGTTATTTCCTAATTGTGTGTTTAATTGTTTTGTTCAGGTGGTATGGCAACCCTATGTAGGCTATCACTTCCTTGGTGCTACTGAGCAGGAGCGACTGTTGTGGATGGCTACTAGTCCCATTATATGCTTCCACACAGTTGAATATTCTCATCCTAACCGATGCATGCGACAATTTGGAAGGGATTAGCCAATCCCTCGAAGGCCAAGGAAGTTGAAGGGCGTCCATGACCTATCCCTGCGAGAGAAACAAATGGATAATTGGAGTCGCAAGCTCAGACCCTTTATCCGTCGTTGGGGTAGGAGGGACCAGCACATAGAGCTTCCCCCCATCTGACTGGGTTCTTGTCACCAAACCATGAGTACATGGTTTGGTACAGGGAGAACGGGAAACGACAGATCACGAAGATGGCTGCGAAGATGGGGCGTGGTGTAAGTGTTGTTTAAATTAAATTTGTAAACTAATTTTCATTTTCATGGCGTTATTGTATGGACTAATGAATTTTTTGTGTAATTTGTAGTTTGATGGACTTGAGATGTTGTACTGTGCCAGTGGCGGCCAGGAGTGGCCTGGATTCAGCATGGACTACTTGCACGAAGAAGTGGGTCGCATTATGTCCATGTTTCGACAGAGCTGTCGGTTGGAAGAGCCAGGCCCACATGCATCCCCATCACAGCTTCAACATGAGCCACAGGTGTATATGGATATTCCCTGTGGGCGTCGTGAGGGACATGGACTAGAGCATCGTCAGAAAGCCATGCACCATGTTCCTAAGCCTATAGGAGCTCCCAGGGCTCGCGTTGATGGTTGCTACAGGCCCCCACTGATAGGACCCACATATGGTAGTCAGCCTTTCTACTACCAATCGTCTCATCAGCCAGACATGGGGTATCAAGAGTTCAGTAGCCAGGGTGACATGCCTACATCGTCAGAGTGAAAGTCACAACATGTGTATTGTGCGACTACTTTGGCCATGGCATCACAGGAGTGTGGGACTAGCAGTGAGGTTCCTGGTGGGGAATTGAGTGTAGAGGAAATTGAGAACCTCATTAACTGTAGTTCGAGCGGTTGTGGAGATTTCCTAGTAGATCCATAATATGCCACCCCACCTCCTGATTATCCCCGCCCAGCATCGCAGGATCAGATGAGTGCATGCCCACCTGTATATGCAGGACCTTCTCAGGAAACCTCTCATGCAGGCCCTTCTCAGGCAGCCCATCCTCAGCCATCCCCTACTTAGGCAGGATCTTCTCAGCGACGTGGTAGACGGGTGTTGCCCGATCGTCAAGCGCGTCATTATCAGTGGCCACCTGAGTCCTAGTGTATTTTTTTTTGTATTTATATTTGTGTTTATATTTTTTTTTGTTTATACTGACTTTATTGAGACATTTATAACAGTTTAACAGTTTTATGCACAACCTGCACCAATTTGTTTTTGGTTAACTTGTTTAGCTTATTATGCAATATAAGGCTCGTTATTAGAGACTTAAGAAAAATCGAAAAGGCATCGACAGATAACATGCAACAAATACGGCGACACTGAACACGCCGAAATAGGGCGTGACTGAACACGCCCAACAAATGGAGGCGTGACCAAAGACGCCCTAGGTTAGTCGTGACACAAAAGGGGGTCACGCCTACATTTGGGCGTCATTGACCCTTATATAAGGGTGACCATCCACAACTCCTCAATATGACTACTATTTGCATTTTGTTAAGTACTGTTTATTAAGTGTGGTTATTTTAATTGTTGTTATTAATTCAAGTGATGTCGTTATTGTATTTTTCAATTGACAAATAATGAAAGGCTCAAAAGTTGTAAAACAAATTTGCAATTCGTTAGAATGAAATACATTAACATCCAACTACTTAACCAAACATCATAAAAAATTCATGAAAGAGCACGACGATCAGGACAAGCTCTCCGATTATGTCCAACAGCCTTGCAAGTTCCGCATCTACTGCGTCTTTGACTGGTTTCGACTTCGTCCATTTCGTTCCGAATTCTGGTCGTCTTTGGACGACCCTTTCCACGCAACATTTCCCTGTCGGGTATGATAACTGGACCGTCACTCGATGGAATAGCACCTTCATTACTAATTGGCTGCCACGGGAATGAGTAGGCGTGCACCAAATTACTTATGAGGAAGACATCATCCACGTACTGAAAAGGATTCTGACGAACATGTAAAGCAGCAGCTGCAGCGTGACTACATGGGTATTTGAAGGCCTTAAACTTGCCACATTGGAAAAAAATGCTCTCCAAGGTTAACTGAATATGTGGTCTCGCAGCCCTCTAGCACCTCAAATTGTGTTCGATCAAGATTATATGTGCGGACGTGGTGGCCTATAGCAACGGTCTGGTTATGCCTCATAGCATCCATCACATTTTTGCAATATGGCGTTGAAGGATCAACTTGTGAAATAGCCGCCTGACCCCTAGTTACAAAATATTCAACTAATCTACTGTATGTGTGCTTCACCAGAGCAGTGATAGGCATATTTCTTGCTCCTTTCAACACCCTGTTGACTGATTCGGACAAGTTTGTTGTCATATGGCCAAATCTCCTCCCCTCTACATCATATGCACGTGTCCACTTCTCCTTGGCGATGCTATCAATCCATTCTGCAACCTCAGGGCTGCTATCACGAAATCGTGCTAATGCCACCTCAAAATGAATCATACAGGAAATATAACCTGCAAAACAATCATCCCATTAACACTAATCTACTTACGCATATATACATTTAATATATTCACAGAATTGTTAATCATACCTAAATTCATTAGCGTTTTCTTCAAGCGTTGATTTCTGAACTTTTGATTAAAATTACTGGCATGACGAAGGCAAAACACGTGATGAGCATGAGGTGGTTGCCAACCAGGATGATTCGCCATAGCAGACAGTATGCTTCGGTGCCTATCTGAAATCAGACAAATGTTTTGCCTTTGAGTAACATGCAAACGAATGTTAGCCAGAAAGTATGACCAGGCTTCCAATGTCTCCCCATCAACTATGGCAAATGCTAGTTGCAGACATTCGTTGTTGTCATCCTGAGTCGTGACAATCAACAATTTCCCTGTATACTTCCCATACAAATGAGTGCCATCAATCTGAATCATTAGTTTGCAAAAATTAAATGCCTCACAACACTGTCTGAAAGTCCAGAACATGCGATGAAACACACGTTTTCCTCGTACTAGTCGATTTGCCACAAAATAATCTTTGGTTTGAATATCATAAAAAGAACCTGGTGAAAAATGAAGCATGTAGCCACACCACCGGGGCAAATATGCATATGATTCTTCCCAATTCCCATAAACCATTGCCACTGCTTTCTGCTTCGCAAACCAAGCCTTACGATATGAAACTCTAAATCCAAATGAATGGGTGATCCTTTCCTGAACCAATGCAATCGACATAGACGGTTCCTCCCTGATCATTCCTAACAATGCAAATGTAACATTCACATTAAAATTAACAACCTTAAAGAACCATTATTTAACACATACAGGAAATTTTAAAAATACGTACCTACTACAATTGAAGCAATAACATCAGCATCAAGCTGTCTATGACCCTGTGAAATATGGTCATTAAGGCAATTGTGGTTGTCACCCCATCTTGAAACAATTCACTTCTCACCGAACGCCGGTTTAATTATCCTAACCCTCCATGGGCAACCCTCATTATGAGCAACACACCTCATGCTAAACTTGTTAGGCTTGCTCTCAACTACATATGCTTCTTGATGCTCCTTCATCAGGTTCCGCTTACATGCGATTTGTGCGTCCTTTTTGGAGGCAAATTCTTGTTTAACAAACAACGGATCCCCTAATTGCCATGGACTTTGAACCGAACCGGAACCGGAACCGGAACCGGTAAAAGATTCTTCTTTGCTTGGATGACTCCAATCAATATATGTGTAGTGAGGAATTTCATCCCAAAAAGGAGTCACCTTAGCACCTTCAAATACCAAATCAATTGAATAAACATAACATGCACACTAAAATACTATAACATACAGATATACAAATTATATATGACTTCATCAATCATTTTAGTCATGTTACGTACCTTCAACAAGTTGTTGTGATTGTCTACCTCCTACGTCCGGATGGTGATGGATTTCAGACGACCCCGCATCAATGCCTACTTGGAATTCAGTCGCATCCACACCAGCATCGTCATCATTATCCGACGCACTAGCATCCTCTTCAAGAAGACGATCTTCCATGGCAATGTTTTCATCATCGTCATCCTCTTCGTCGTCATCCATAACTCAAGTTGGGTCATGTGAATCTTCCTCAGACACATTTACAGATGGAGCAGCACATGACGCAGATACGTTTACAACTGGAGCAGCATATGACGATCTAGGCTTACCAGGATTTAAAGGAACTGACCTAATGGGTAAAACATCATCTACCACAGTAAAGTCCACGTACAACTCCAAAAAATCTTTCGTTGGCAACTTGAAAAATTCTTCCATTAGCAATTCTATGTCTTTGTCGTCCACAACTTCAAAACCCATGTACTGTTCACGTTGCCATAATCTTCCCGTAACACGTGTGATACATTGGTTGTCTTGCAAACCTAATTTTTGGCGTATCTTCACATGTACATCACCCATTGTCAAGCTTCGCTTCATACGTGTCTGCCTTTTTTCTCCTTCAAAAACAACACCTTGTCTCTCTTCAAATATCCTTCCATTATAAAATAACACAACACGGACAAACTCCTCACCACCTGAACTCATTTGTTTTACTCAACAAAAACTACATAAGTTGAAAAAAATTCTGTTAGAATATGTTGTTACCATTACTCATAAACCATAGACCCTAGCCCTTACACTACCAATTTGATAATATAAACACTAACAATTTCATAATATAAACATTAACTAAACCTTAAACACTAACTAAACCCTGAACATTAAGTAAATTCAATTGAACAATTTGAATTCAATAATTTTAATCCTAAACCCTAAACCTAATCCCTTAAACTAAACCTTACTTCGTAAACCCTAATTCATAAACCCTAATTCGTAACCCTCAACCCTAAACTAAAGTCACTAAATTGATTAAAATTATTGTAATTGACAACTAAACTAAATCCTATAACCTAACATTTTTCTACAACATGAAATAACTAATATGGCTCTAACAAATTTAAAAATCAACAAAATAATATATTAAATAATACTCATAAGTTAAATAAATTAACTTACCTGTTGGTAGAGAGAGGTCAGAGAAAAGCTTTAGAGAGAGACAGAAGGCGCAACAGGCAATGTGGTGAAAAACCGAAAACGGGGGGGATTTAAAGCAGTTGGTCACGCCCAGAACTGGGCATGACTGGTCACGCCCAGAACCAGGCGTGACTGCCCCCTAGTCACGCCTGGTTCTGGGAGTGACCAGTCATGTACAGTTCTGGGCGTGACCTATTTGTATAAATGCCTCCAGTTTTCACTTTTCCCTCATTTTTGACCGTTGCGCCTTCTCTGTAAAAGTTCCAGAAGTATAGTGTAAG
>PYAF01002548.1:177082-205485 GCA_007407185.1 Glycine tomentella
GTTCATACCCCAGCTTCAAGGAATACCCATGCATTTGTCTCCCTTCCACAATAGCACAAGCATCACTACAAGCATTGATGACCCCAACAAGAGTAAACTCACTAGGCAACTCTCCAGAATGATGCATATCATAAAAAAGCTTCAAAGCCTTATCAGAATCCCCACTCTGTGCAAAACCAGTAACCATAGCCGACCACGTTATCGAATTCTTATTCCCCGACAACTCAAAAGTCTTTAGCGCATCCTCCAAGCTGCCACATTTCACATACATCGTCACAAGGGCATTTGCCACAGAGACAATGCAAACCAACCCGTTTTTCACAGCAAGAGAATGAACCTGCCTTCCAGTGTCCACAAGCATGTAACATGTCAAGGCACTAAGAACACTAGTGAACACAAACTCATTTACATTTTTGCCCTTTTCTTCATGACGCATGAATTTAAAGAGCTCAAAAGCCTCATCAGCGAGCTCCTGAGAAGCACACCCAGAAATTATGGTTGCCCAAGAAACAGCATTCCTCTCAGGCATTTCGTCAAACAGCTCACGCGCCTCCGAGACAAAGCCTGTTTTGCAGTACAAGTTGAGGAGCGAGCTGGCGGCGAAGACGTCGTGGGAGCAGGCGGTTTTGATGGAGAGGGCGTGGGCCTGGCGGCCGGCGCGAGCGTCGGAGAGGGTGGAGGCGGCTGTGAAGACGCCGGTGAAGGTGTGGGCGTTGGGGACAATGGTTTTGTGGGCCATCATCAATTGGCGGAAAAGGTGCATGACGTGAAGAGAGGGGGCGTGGGCTTGTTGCTGGGAGAAAGCGTTGATGAGACAGTTCCATGAGACAACGTCCTTGTTGTTGATGCAGTCGAATACGAGGTTGGCTTTTGAGAAATGGCTGCACTTGGCGTAGAGGTTGATGAGGGTGTTGGCGATTTGAGTGGAGGAGAATGAACCAGTTACGAGGATGCGAGCATGGAGGGCACGACCTCTGCGTAGTTGTTTGTGGCGGGTGCAGTGAACGAGGGCGCGCAACACTTGGACGTGTTGGGGAGAAAGTGGAAGAAGAGGCATGCATGCATCCACTTTGTTGAGGTCTGATGTTCAGATGATTTGGACTCTGGACACTTATGACTTGAGTTCTAATAACGGGAGAATATAGGAGTTGGTCAAGTTTTAGTTTTTGAGATGGAGTTGAGATGAAATTCGCATTTTAAGATAGTCTTAGAATTTATCTTAAATCTATCAAAAGGTTAATAAAATGAATCAATATAACTATGTTTTCTTATCTTGAATCATGATGTCATTCCCTTCACTTTTTTCTTTTTTTATAGAAAAAAAGACTTATGCATAAATAATATAAAATAATTTATACAAATAAGAATCTATGATTAGTTAAAAATGTAAAATCATTTTATAATAAACAACAATTTGATTTATTAATACAGAAATGAACAAATCCTTATCCTACGCTATATTAGAGACTCTTTCAGAAACATTTTTAGTTTTTACATATAGCTTCACATGCAATTTCCATTTCATAAAGTTTTAACCAACTCGTCTTATCACTCTTACCTCTAGTTTTTTTGGGGATTCTTATTGTCTTGCAACTTGAAAGGTAGAAGAATAAAGAATTAGAAACACATAAGCTACAACATCTATTATTTGCTCAATGTTAATAATTGATTTATAATTGAAACAGAATAAAAGACAGAATTTTTTCAGATAAAAAATAGATGGGAAATATCCAAATATCATTAGGAACATCTAACGATAGCATATGATTTTAAATTCCACATCCACTTTAGAGAGAGCGAAACAAATGGCACCTTAATATTATGTTTAAAAAATAAAAATAACAAAAAAGAGCATAAGACAATGAAGCAAAGGTGCGCAAAAGAAGTGTTACCAGAGGAGGAGCAAAAGAAGGTTTGAGAATGCTTGCTGTAGCTGGATGTTGAACTACAAAATGAGAACGTGACTTGTAACAATATCTGTCTCTAACTCCATAGAAAGATGTTTGAACCTGTTTGTGTCTTCAACTTCAACTTCAATTTAATTCAATGACTCACAAAATCCAAGATTTGGAAGTATATACTGAACCTGTTTGTGTCTCCAACTCTATAGATGAATTTATTTTTGGCTAGGCCTGTTGAAATAATTAAAGCAATATTACTAATAAGTGAATGAAATTTAAAATAGAAAGATGTGTAGAAGTGAGTTGGGATGAAAACCTACAAAGTCACTAATACATAGATAGAGTGAGAAGGACTCTAACGAGGGAGAAGAAGGATATGCAAAGCCAGAAAGTTGTAGCAGCGGTTAAAATTAAAAATTGAAACACTTATGCCAACCCTTGTCCAGATTTCTTTGAAATCCTTTTCATAGGCAACTCTTTCCCTTCTATCGGTTAGCCCTGAAAAATAATCACTGACTATAGTTAGAAACTTAGAGAAATTTTTTAAGGAAAATAGAAGTTTTGTATATCAATTTTCTTTATCACTTGTAGACAGGTACAAATCCACATTCTCCAAACAAAACTACTGATGAAAAGCTTTGAGTGGCATTAGCTTAGACTGACAAATTAAAAGTTGGCAATAATCAAAAAGGCTAAAATTGATATATTATTGCTTTACGCATCGATTCTTCTAATTCAGAAACTAGAGATTCCACCACACATGTAATATTCTCATCGGTTGTTGTAGTAAGAAATATAAAAATTATCAATCATTCCTTTTCAAAAATAAACTAACAACTCTTGGTTACACATTTTTTTTATAAAATTATATAGAGAAATAGAAAATAAAAAGAAATTAAGCTCTTTTGACAGAGGAGAATTAGAATCTCTTGACAACTGCTGCAGTACCTTTTGATAAAATGAGAGAAATGTCCATTCATGCTTTCTAGTTAAACATTATTATGTGAGAGGAAACTGTAAAAATATTAGTGGAAGAGGATAGTTACTCGACGGTGGTCTAAGAAGAGTGAAAATAATCGATTTACAGGAAAGGAAAAATATGTACGTGAGAGCATATTATAACATTAATATAGGGAGTGTGCGATTACTTTTTATTCTTTAATTGAGATCTATATTGCCGTTGCAGTTTAAAGAGAGAGAATTATAATTAAGGGGTAAAGTTGTCTAAATAAATGTATACACTAAAAAGGGATGTCTCCTTTATATATATATATATATATATATATATATATATATATATATATTATAGATGTTATAGATTTAACCACTAAGCAAATAACCGTTTATGAATAGAACCACTAGGGTCAAGCTAGTAGTAGGAGATTGGGGGATTAGGGTAGATATATGAAGACAGATTTTGATCTTTATTCCTTGCTAAATTAGTTTATTTCAATAACAGTTTTGACAATTAATTCCCAAATCTACCAATATTTTTAAAAAAAAAATAACAATCCATCAATTGTTCTATTTAATTCTCATCGTTCATTAATACCTGTCGGCTCAAGTTCTCGTCCACGTTAAATATTAATGGAAAGACTCGAGAGACAAGAAGATTTGGTCATTGAGGCAAAATGCCAAATGTTGAAAGCAGTGCTAACGAAGTGGTAATTGCTAAATATTGGAGTTAAATTCATCCAAACAGCCTTTTAAAAACGAAACAAATTTAATTGAAGTAATCAAATTCTCATTTTAAATTCCTTGAAATTTAAAGTCCTTTATCAAAGAACTAACTTAATGCTGTAAACACTGAATTAAAATGCAAGAGAAATTGTGACGAAAAAAAAACAATCCTATCAACTCAAACAGTTCCAAACACCAAACTACTGTTTTGCGCACTTTTCCTCTTTCTTTTCTATTTTTCTTATTATCAATCAAATACATATTTTCAAATACTCCCGAATATGATGTTTAAGTATTGAGTATATTTAAATTCAATCATTAATAAAAAAAAAATCCATTTATTTTTCATGCAATAATTTGTATCCATATTGGCTACTTTCTGGTCTACACACTCATCTTGAAAAAATGCATTCAAATTGAGCCTGAAAACTAAGCAATACAAGTCAATAAAACTAAACAACCACGATCAATAAAATTCAAAACTCTCAACTGAGTTCTTTATAAACTCACTCCTATGTTTCAAACTGTACATAAACTAATCCATGGAAAACCATTGTCACAACTCACAATGTTAACACATTTGGACCAATAAAGCTATTATAAATTCCCAAACTTGCTCAAGTCAAGCCTATCCAGTATTTAGTTCATGACTCCTATGGACAAATGTTTTAACGTACACTAGTTAATGAATCAATAAATAAATGAAAATGAAAATCACAGTATAGAATAATAATACTATTCTATTAAAGTTTTCTACTGTTTAACCAATGTCCTAAGAGTATTTATTAACATTCATCCTAATCCATTTCTACATGTCTAATAAAATGGAAATAAAACATGCCGTGAAGTTAGAAAAGCAATAATCCACCTTACTCATCACATTGCAATGCATAACACATTGATCAAGCAGCTTGATTAATCATAACTCATTATGACTACCCAAAGAATATACTCATCACATAGCAATACATACCACTTGGATCAAGCAGCTTGGTTAATCATAAAACTCATTAAGACTGCCCCAAAAATATACTCATCAGTCATCACATAGCAATACATACCACCACATGGATCAAGCAGCTTCGTTAATCATAACTCATTAAGACTGCCTGAAAAATATACTCACTCAGTTTACATGGATTCTAAAATACATAATAAACCATGACTGTCAAACAACATGCATCCATAAGAGGAGGCAGTAATTGAGTAGGGAAGCGGGGAGAAAATGCTTATCTGCAAGTTCATGTTCGATGCAGCCTAGGCAAACAACCCCTCGGCTTCCAAGTGACAGACATAAATAGTCAATTACAACACAAAGTTCAATACCATAAATGGATGTCTCTGTTGGAGGCGAGTGCTTTCATAAAATCCTCAGGGATTTCACGGGATCAAGAAAATTCAATTCACTTTTAAAAAGACAGACCTAGTCAGACACCATGATTAAGGAAGCAAACTCCATATTTAGGTTGCCCCAATCATGATAACCCATAAAAACAGGGGGTATGCTAAAAAGTACAAACAGAAAGATATACCCATACTGAAAGGGCATTGATATGTACAACGTAAGCTTATTCACATGCAACACAAGACACCTCAAGGTCTCCTTTGCGACTTGTGAGCTTCACTAGAGAACACGTAGCTGTGAAAGGAAAGCAGCACAAAGATCCAAGAAAAGAAACTGTGGGCCCTGGACCCTTTGAAGATCAAGCAGATATTTCTCCTCACGAGTTTTGTAAAGCTGTCGAAGAAATTAACATGAGTTTGAGAATGCTCAAGTAAAAAAATAAATAAAAGAATCGCACTACCCAATAATTTCAAGAATTAGTCATTCAAGAGAATCTCATTCGCCAAATGTATGCAATAATAGCATACTAGTCATTGCAATGAAAGCATTATTGTACAATGTACACCCAAAGAACCAAAGAATGACTCTAAATATCCAGTATTCAAAAAAAAAATAAAAATGGGAGGAAGGGAAATAGTCCGAAGATCCTTCAACTATCTTAAAACAATGAAAAAGATACTACTAAGCCAGTAATTAAACATATCATTTTGAATCCAAGCACAATAGATACTATGCTTGTCAGGATAATTACCTGCACTTCAAACTTGACCACATTTGACTTAGAAACAGCTTCATTTTCAATAATGCTGGAATCATTTCCAAAGTAATGATTACTATGCACAGAATTGTTAATCATTCCTTCATGATGACCAGCAGTGCCAGCAACCCATCTGCACTTCATGTTATAGTGTCCAATCTTCTTCCAACAAACATTTAATTCTTGTAGAGCTTTAAGGACCTCAGTCATTATTTCACGTGGTTGGGCTCGAGACTATCACAAGTTAACAAATATAACCAACAAAGACCTCAGTCACAAGTAACCATCAAAAATAAGTACATCAGAACTTCAATATTTCTGATAACCATTAATAATGGAGAAATGTTAGCAGCACAGTAACACACTATTATTAACTGAAATTTATTGGAAATTACAAAAATTAGTGAGTCTCAAGGATTTTGTAGTTTCCATTAAATTTTAACTAATAGTAGAGAGTGTATTAGAAAGACTGATCTGCTAGAATTCATTAAATATGATAATTTATGAACAGATTGCATATGTAACACCTTCAATCAAAAAATTTGATGCCTCACTCATAAGAGAGATGGAACCAGTTCAGGACAATTGACATCTATTAATTATTTTGTTAAAAGTCTACGGACCATAATGGTGATAGTAGTATAAATTAAATACACTAAGCAGGAAAAAAAGCTTGTTATTGAATCAGGTCCAATATGAAAACAGCTATCAAGTAAAAACACTGCACCTGAAGCCCAAGGGCCCATTTTCTCTCTACAGGGAACTGTTGCCGCATTCCTACCCCTTGATAATCCATATACCCTGTGCTGTGGTGTCCAACAACTGGAGAAGCAACTTCGCCGGAATGCATATGGTTGAAACCAGAATCCTATGCAGTCACATATAAAAGCAAAACTTATAAGCCTATCCTGTTCTAAAAAGACAAAAATATAATTTATGAAGCCCATATAATACAGAAATGGAAAAGCATCAATGTCACACCAGTGTTAGATACCGATACTCCTCGGATACTTCCTGATACATATCTAAAAAGTATCAAATCTTTTTTTATTTAATTTTTCAACTTTTTTTGTTGGATACTTCTCAGAAACTTCCAGATACATATCCATAAAGTATCCAATCTTTTTTTCTAGGCATGGCTAGGATACTTCTGGATACATATCTGAATAGCATCCGAAAAGCTTGCCTTAAAACCTTGTGCAGCCATGTTTTTCCTCGTGTTGCAAGAGGAATTGGAGTACATACTCCTTTATTCATTCTTTGAAGAGAAACAGAAAGGATTCAGAAAAGGGCTGAATATTTGGTTTATGTGCATTCCAATCTTCAACTTTTGTCTAGAAAAGATGAAGGGTATAATTGTATAAAAAAGGAGAGACAAGTTTGTGGGACACTAGTGGAGACATACAGGATCCACTTGGTGATGGTGCTAGACTTCTTAAATTGACTAAGTTGTCTCTCTTGATGAACTAAACTTAGAAGCTATGTTTTTTTTATCTTCTGAATGATGGTAACAGAAAAGAGTAGAATGATAACATTAGTATTTGACAGTAATTTAGCAATGATGCTTTTGAATTGTTCGCTATTGTAGAGTCGATACTTGTTTTGAGTTCTACCAAAGATGCTTTTATTGATACAGTTAGCCAAGACTGGTTATGGTATAGGCAGAAACTATCTTTTCTTTTGTTATGATCACAAATATCCTTTCGTAAATTGTGATCACCATAGTTATGAATTGTTAAGAATCAGAATGTAATATTCTGCTTTCATTGTAATTATTGCAGTAGTTTTTAGGCACATAATCTCTAATTTAGAGGAAACGGAATATCCTCTATTTATATGTAATTAAAACAATAAGCCTTTATAAACTCACATCCGTGATGCATTCAAACACAAGGTTTCAGTACAATATGCCTCTGGTTTACTTTTCATTTAACATGAATAAATGAGATATGATCAATGTCTCTTTCTTTACCCATATTCTGCATCTGTATAAAATATTTTATAAGTTTTTGTTAACATATCCAAACCGTATCGTATCCTAAATTTTAAAAAAATTGTCATGTCCCCATATCCGTGTCATATTATACCCGTGTCATACACAGTATCCGGGCTTCATACAAAAATAGAAAACCTAAAATTTCAAACTCCATAAAGAACTATGTTAAGGCTAGAATCTAGATACATATATCCAATCACATGGTTTCTCATAAGTCATAGCTCTAATACAAAATAATATGCCATTTTGGGACTGCTACAGCACATTTCACATGGGGGACATAATTTACAAACAGACTAAAAATGTGTCTTATAAACTATTAGATAAATTAAATGACTAAATCACTTCAATAAAGACAGACAACTAATGAAATGTTACACAATTAAAGGAAAAACAAACCCACCATTGTCTCTTGAAATTCAGCTCCAAGATAACCACTAGAAACACGAAACCGGTTGTCCAATAACAAATAATATGTTACAGTACCCTGAAATACAGACAGTGAGAAGAGATAATCTGGCAGGTACACTTGAGGTGAAAATAAAAGATCACTAACCTCATTTTGTATCCTGTTGCTAAGAGATTCAACCAATTGATTCCTGTCAAATCCCATATTAACCACTTCCTGAAGAATCTCCTCATCAATCTACAAAACCGTGATATTCGTTGATTTTTTCTTTTTTAGATTATAACATATTAAGTAACAAACACCATATTATCTGCAATACTTATGCATGTGGTGTTGGACTTCGAAAACACACAAAAGCCACTGAAACATTTAGTATTCTACAGAAATGCAAAAGGAAACCAAAACCATAAATGTAGATGGTGATAAGATACTAAGTTATGGGCACAATTCAGATAATGGGGCAAAATCGGACTGACAATTATTGTATTTAACCCAAAGCCCAAAGAAACATGTGATCCAAATACTTCATTCCAGAAAGCAACAGAATGGCATAAGGGAATCTGTTATGCTGAGTAGGAAATTCAGTTGGAGAGAGTAGCAGGAATATAGGGAAGAGGAGGTGTGAGGCAAGCTTGAGTAATTGCCGTATTTTATTTATTTATTTATTTTGACAGAGAATAAATTGAAGGACCCGAGGCCTTGGTTGTGATCTTGAAAGAGCTTCGGCTCAGTTCTTTAGAATTGAATAACACTCATACACTAGTTTCTGTTCTTGGGAGTCCTAACAGATGGCTTGTAAATCTACTCAATGCTTATATCCAAGCACTTTGATATAAAGGTGGCAAATTTAGACAACATAGAATTAACAAAAGTGCAAGCTTGTGTAGTGCCAACAGACAAATTTCATGAGCCAAAGGTTATTTACAAAAGGAAAATGAAATTGAAAAATTTAAAGAAACGTGGAACACTTTGGACTAACCTTATATGATTCAGCAAATACCTTATTTCAACTCACCTCCAATACAGCTGTATTAAAACATATGCTTTTTCCACCAAATTTTGGCAAGTGACAATCAAGTAGAATTAAATAAAGAAAAGAGCATCAAGCCTCCTTAAACTTTAACTTTAACTTTGTCTAAATTAATCCTTAAACACTACTTCATTTTCAAATAGACACCATGAACTTTAAATTTATTATGATTGATATTTAAACTTTTAACTTTTTTTGTAAATATACACCTTGAACTTTGATTGCATTTCAATTGATCTTTAAAATCTATCTTTTTACTAATATTTTTTTTCAAGTTATTTATCTTAAATGTTAATCATTCATTATTTTACAACTCGTTTTTCCATATTTAAAATATAATAAAGAATATACATATAGAAGATATAAATATATATATATATATATATAAAGGGAAAATAATCACATTAATAAAAAAATAATTTGATTTTTTAATTCTAAATTTTATTATGTTTTAATGTTTGAAAAAGTTATTTATAAAAAAAATTAATAAACAGTTGATATTAAATAAATAAACAATTGTGATTTTTTTTAGAGTAAGTTAACTCCAATTTAATATAAGATATTATCTATGAAAGGGGTCAATTTTAAGAATTATTTGAGATGAAATTGAAATTAGGGTCTATGAGTAAAAGAGGTAAAATTTAAGGATTGATTGAAATGAAATTAAAGTTCATAGTGTCTATTTGCAAAAGAGATAAAGTTTAGGGATCAATTGGGACAAAATTAAAGTTTAAGATGTCTATTTGTAAAAGGGATAAAGTTTAAGGTGCCTAAATACTCTTTTCCCAATTAAATATTACAAAAGAACTATTGTATGAACTAAAAATTAACAAAAAAGGAGAAGCCCAAAAACAAGTAAAAACCAAACCTTTTTGGCTTGTTGCAGTGTATCTGGTGGTGGCACTGCTAAATAACGCGGCAGATGAACTTGGAACCATGGGTGTTGGCGTATCTCAGGTATGGTCATCCTCTTCATGGGATCCACCACAAGCATCCTCGGTATCAAATCTCTAGCACCAGGTGATAAATGACTAGGAAGAGTGTATATCCCACCCTATAAAAATAGTAATTAGTGAGGTACACATCAGAAGCAAAACTAGATCAGTTTACGGGTAACATCAATGATTGTAGGGAGGCAATGGGTAAATCCAAAATCATCAACATCAGAGCAATCTAGATTGTGTGCCAAAGCACAGAAATATGAGAATCATGAGATCATGGCAGGAATGAGTGAAAGAACGTAGTATGAGTAGCATGATACATCATGATCCGAGTAGGTTAAGGAAACTTGCAAAACCATCATATTTCATTAATTTTTCTTGCCTATGAATCCTACCTCCTTGTCTAGAGATATTGATTTCCTCTCTTATGTCCCTAAGACCAATAGTCTATCCTTTGGAACCTGGACCCATCCCATCAAATCAGGAATCATCTAAACCACAGGCCATTAACAAGTACTCAATGGCACTTTCCCTCCCACTCCCACCTATCGTGAATTATAGTACTGACAATAGGAATAGTAATTGGAATTTGGAATAATTACCCCTCTCTTTCCAAGCCAGTGTATTTATTTTTTCTGGCCATCTTCAACTGCTATTACTAACCAAAATGATGTAATATAATTCGCATTTTAGTGGGTCACCTAGAATTATTTACTCTTGCAGGTTAATAATGTGTTTGTTAAGGATTATAATGATAATATACTAATTAGATGTGTAGCCTTTTACACATAGCAATGTTACTTAAAACCAACTTATCATTGCAACAAGGGAGGAATGCCATTAACCTAACCTTCATTTAAACAAAGACAGTTAAAGATATAATAAGTATTGACCTAAAAGGTATTGAGCCATTCTGGATTAGTCATAATCTCCTTCAGCTCAAGGACAATGGCAAGCTCAAAACCCGGTAAGAAAATAATTTGACATGACAGTGGTAGGAAATTTAACTATCAGTCCTTTGAAACCCATAAAAAGAAAAAGGAAATATAATAATAATTAAATTAAAAAAAATACTACCTTTATTTTTTTGAAGAGATTGGGAATGTTTTCATCATCAAAAGGAAGAGTGCCACAGAGAAGAGCGTATAAAATTACACCACAGCTCCAGACATCTACTTCTGGTCCAGCATACAATTTTCCAGAGATAACCTATGAAAAACAACAGTTTATCCTTGATTTATTAATCACAAGGAGGTAAATGTAAAGTCTCAGAAGTAGTGATATAATAATAATAATAATAATAATAATAATAATAATAATAATAATAACAATAACAATAATAATATCCTATTCTGTTACTATCTAATTATTTACAAACCTCTGGAGCCGCATAGTTAGGGCTTCCGCAACTTGTCTTAAGAAAATGACCATCACGCATGATGTTGCTCAACCCAAAATCAGCAATCTTGATATTAAATTTTGAGTCCAAGAGTAAATTCTCAGGCTTCAGGTCTCTATGAACCACCATATTCCTGTGACAGTACTCCACACCAGAAATTATCTGTTGTCATAACATAAGTTAGATTCAACAATGTGACAAGCACAAATATCTGAAGCACACAAAAATATTACAAATTATACCTGCTGAAAAAAATGACGGGCTTCATCCTCTTGCAACCGACCCTTCTCTACTATGTAATCAAAGAGCTCTCCAGATTTCACATACTCCATAACAACATATATGTCTGTTGGGGTTTCTACAACCTCATAAAGTCTTATAATGTGATGATGCATAAACAATCTTAAAATTTTGATTTCTCTTCTAACTGCAACAAATTGGAGTGAATAAAAACATTATAACTCGTAAGAATATTTAATCATTTGCTACTTACCAGTATCAAACATGCAAAATTTAAAAACCATAGGTAAAGCAATTCAGCTATCAATCCCTAAACTCCATATATAAAACAAAATTGAAGGTAAAAAATATTACTATATAAGTAACTCCTAATATTTGGGCTTAGAGTTAGAGCCTAACTTAACCCCACAAAACCGGCTTGTATGGGGAGGAATGCCCAAGCCTTATAAGCACTACCTAGGCCTTACATCTAGTCAATATGGGATCTCAAGTCTCAACCCTCTAAGTGTCGATGTCCCGACAGTTGCACACTACTACACTCAGCCCTTCTGGTCAGCCCCTTCATAGGTAATCCTTTTCAAGACATTGGCAATTGGCTTTGACAGGCCGCAATTAAAGCGGGCTAGGGGTGACCGCAACTAACGTGGCTTTCCAACACACTCCCTCACACCCAGGGCTATGGGCCTTGAGCGTGGCAATGAAGTGGCCCAACAATGAGTCTTGGATAGGCTTTGATACCATCTTAGAATTTGAGTTTAGAGCCATACTAAACCCCAAAAAATCGACTTGTACAATGAGGATTGTCCAAGGTTTATAAGCACTACCTAGGCCTTATCTCTAGTCAATGTGTGATATTAACCCCCTAAGAGTTGATGTTTGGACAGCTACACACTACGATGTTTCACTCATCCTTCATACATTGGCAACCAACTCTAAATTGACTGCAATTAAAGCAGCCTAAGGGTGACTGCAATTAAGGCAAATTTTCAATATTAACCAGCCAAAACTTTGTGGTAGCAAACATGTAGAATTTGAAAACTATTGATAAACTAACTAAGCTATGAATTGTGTGTGTGCACGAGCACGTGCGCATACACATACATAAATACATATACTTGTACTGAAAATAAGGAAAACTGAAAACAATTAAAATCAGATCCTGCAGTTAGATAAACAGTAAAAATTATATGTATGCAAATGATTCAGACCTTTTTCTTCCATTTCCATGTTTTTAATCTTCTGGCGGTTAAGGATCTTTATAGCAACTTTATGACCAGTCCGTACATGCTCTGCAATTTTCACCTTGCCAAAGGACCCAATGCCGAGTGTTTTTCCCAACTTATAATTTCGGAGAAACATGTCCACACTTCCACCACCACCGCGGCCAGTTGAGTTGTCCATTTTTGTAATCTAGAGGCAAATCCAGAAAGAAACAACATGAAAAATCAGATACAAAAACATATATATTGGGAAAAATCCAAGTCCCACATAGACTAACAAGGCCAAGATAGATTATATAAGTGAGGGGCAACCCTCACCCCATGAGCTAGCTTTTGGGTTGAATTAGGCCCAAATCCACATTCTAAGAGTATATAAAGATAGATGCACAAATGAAAATTAGATTGAAGATTATCACATATCAAAAGAATCATATATACTGGGATCATATGTAAATTGGTCAAAAAAATGTCAAGGGCTTTTGTAGCAGTTGAACAAATTCAATTGGCATGCCAGGCATAGCTTAACAGTAATTTTATAATCACACCTTCACTGGGTGATCAAGGTTAAGAGAAAGAAAGGGAGGTTACTTCTCCCACCCACAAAGATAGGCTGCATAGAAAGGCATCCTATGCGATAGGAAGCCTTGATAAATGATAATAAAAAAAATTACTTGCTATTAATTTGGAATATCAATGGACGAGATGTGTATTCAAGACCTTATATACGCTGCATGGAATCCAAGAAATCAGAATCACATTATCCAATTAAAGAGTTCCCAAAATGCCATTAAAGTCAAGGCCAAGTACTGTTTCATTTGTTATTCCAATTAAAGAAAAGATTTAAAAAATATTTCAGTAACTACAATTTCATTGACTTTCGAGTTGCAAGTCAGACACGTGCCTTTAACACCCACCAATTACCTCCGTTTTGAAATAATTGTCATTTTAAGGTTTCGCACAAGGATTAAGCATAATAAATATTTACAATTTTAAGAAAAAATAAGTTCCTTTGACTACATTACCCTCTCATTCCACCAAGTAAAATACCAAAAAAAATAAGGATAAGTTGAAATAGTAATTAGTGCTTAAGAGAACCCAAAAGTGACAATTATTTTGAAACGGATGGAGTAATTGATAGCCATAAATAACATAACAATTAACATAACATGCCCAATCATCCAAATAGTTGAGTGTTACCCTAAAGGAGTGATAAATAGTCAAAATAAATGAGTAGTTCCACTATCAGGTGTTTGAGACTCTCAGCAGCAACCAATGTAAGCCAGTAGCCTTAGGATTTAAATAAATATCAATGAAGCTCCATTTTTTTTAATGGAAAACATCTGCTTAATTGCCAGCATTTGGTGTACAACTCAGGAAAGAATATACTTTTTCCTGGTATTTAGTTGGTGTAAAAAATTTCACTTACCATAGAAGAGCGGAACGGAGAAAATGGCATATCATATACGCCATAAGGCACATCTAACTTGGTGAGGTGGCAGAGTGGATCAGCACCTCATGCTGATTGAGGTACTGCCTGGCCCGTGCCTATGGCACCTTTGACAAGCCTTTTTGGTTCATCAAGGCACACCCTACTAGTAGCAGGAAAAAACCCAAAATGTCCAGCCATCTAACTTGCTAACTTTGATTCTAATTGGGCTAAACAGTCAGAACGTAAAAAAAATTAACAAATTGTCCGTTGTTCTTTGTTGTCTTTTTTCCATTAGACATGCAAGCTATTGGTGCCTTTGTTCTGTTAGACATGAAAACTAGTTTCGTGAGGTGGCCGAATGGATCAGTGTTCCTCACTCCTGCTGATAGGGGGCGCTTCCCTGTCCCATGCCTATGGAACCTTTGGCAAGCCTTTTTGGTCCACACAGGCACGCCGTACTATTAGCTGGAAAAAAACTCCAAAATGTCCAGACATCTAACAAATTGTACAGTCTCTGGCGCCTTTCTTCGGTTAGACACGCAAACTATTGCGCCTTTCTTCCTTTAGACATGCAAGCTATCAACACATCTCACACCAAGGCGTCAAAACACTGAAAGGTCTCAAGTCAACCTTTGAGTAACCCTGAAACTACGTCCTCATATACCTCAATTCCATTCCAGTTTCCACCACACAATCTCTTTCTCAATTGTTCAACACCAACATCAAACCCAAGTTATCCAACCCCTCAACAGATTCAAAATGCTGCCATCTACAATACCCTATTTTTCCTCGTTTCGTGAAATTCTCAACGACAACATACAATCACACTCGCACACATGCAAAAAAAAGTGTTCAAAACCGACGCATTTACAAACACAAACTTCAATAAATAAAATAAAAATCCGAAAAATATTCCAGAAGTTCAAGTGGAACAAATTAAAAAGAAACAGTAAATCGACGAAACTATAAAAGAAAATCAGAATCTTAATAATCTAGTTGTTAACGGGAAAATTAAAATTCAGATCCGAGAAAGCATTAAGAGAAAAAATGAAAAGGGGATTGCGAGAAGAAGACTCACTGAGCGAAGCATGCGAGGGTTAGAGTGGTGGATTGAGAAGGAAAATGGAAGAAGAGAGCATTGTTTGTTTGTTTGTTGGTTCGTGCGAAGAGATGCTGCTGCGTTGCTATTATTATGGTAAGATGCTGCGTTTCTCTTACCCCTCTCCCTTCGCTTTGCCACGCAACTCGTGTCTCTTAGTCTCTTTCAGTCTTGCTTTTCCATTTTCAGTAAAAATTAAAATAATAATAATAATAATAATAATAATAATAATAATAATAATAATAATAATAATAATAATAATAATAATAAATTTAATAAAAACAAATTTATTTTTTAAAATATATATATTAAGGAAAAACTAACAAAAGAGTGGTATTTTAGAAGATTTTTTAGAAGATAGAGTTTGTTTATAATTATTTATTTTAAAAAATATAATATTTGAAGTTTAAATAATTTTAGAATTTGTTATTTATACATTTGCAATTTAATATATTAGCCTATGTTTGGATATTTTGATGTATATTTTGTGGTTCAACTTAGAAAACTCAAGTGATCATGATGTTTGAATATTTTGATGTACCTGATTTAGTCTATCAAAATTGATTATAAAACAAAGTTGCTCATGGTTACTTTCATGTTTAGGTAAAATCAATCTCTAGACCTGGGTATCTGCTTTCTCATATTTGTCCTTCACACATCCTATGTGTCAACAGATATATCTTTAATGAGAATAGAGCTCTTCACATGTCGGTTCATTTATGATGGCCTTTAATGTTGTGTTTTTTTTATCGGCGCTTTTATGTTGCCCATGTGTCTTTTAATGCCGCTACTTACCTGCGCATCGGTTAGGCATTCAAGTATTTCGATTAATGTTGGCACTTGGTAGTCTCAGGCAAATATTTTCAATTAATGTTAATAATTCCTTTTGTAATATGAATTGCAACATCATCTTAAGTTTAAGGTGCACAATTCAAAGAACTATTAGGGTATAGAAGAACATATTTGCAATATTGTGACTCATGCCTAGTACAAACTTGAAACACAAGTTCAAATAGTTTGTGCAGCAACAACTATACATAATTTTATTAGAAGGAATGTTGAAACTGGAATTGATTTTAGTTGCTATGAAAATGAAAACATAATTCTTGACTCAGATGATAATTATCATAGGATGGTTAACTTGGATCAATCCCAAGTTCTAAATGTCATTTTTATACCTAAGATGGATCATGTTAGAGATTCAATATGAGATTAAATTATTCAAATCAAGAAGAAGAAAAAAATAGTATTGTTATTGTAGGTCAAAGTTGTGTATTAAGAATTATTTATCTTTTTTTGTATTTTTTTTATCTTCTACTTTATATTTGATTGTTAATTTAGTTTGTATATTTTTCTTAAGAAGATGATTTTTATTTCACAAGCTAATATTTTAATTATTAATTTTATTATAAAAATCTTATTATAAACCTACCTATTTATTTTTAAATTAATAATCCAAATACCAATATAATAATAAACAATAAATTACAATACTAAAGACATCTACAAATAACTAACCGTTTTTTATAATTATACACTCAAAATCAATTTTGATATAACTACTTTCCAAATACACTTTTTTTTCTCTGACTTTCCAAATAACATTGAATATAAAAATCAATTTTTAATATATATATATATATATATATATATATTCAAATAAAAACCACATTACTCTAAAATTATGTAAATTTAATTCTATAAAATTACGTTGATCTCAGATTAATTCTACATATACATATCCAAACATGCACATAATTATAAAAAAAAGTGTTTTATTCTCAAAAGTATATTTTACTATTTTAAAATAGTCAAATCTATACTTAGAACCTGCATGTGAGTGGGTGATTTTGCCATAGCCATTGGTTAGTTATAAGTATGGTCGCTACAATCTTATATTTTTGTGTTCCAAAGCATAGTTAACAAAGAGGGCAGGGGGCATTGTAGTCAAAAATCATAATTACATAATAGAGACCATAGCTTTAAAAATCAATCTGGTGACTGATTTGGTCATGGTATTGAGTTACTGAGTCAGTGGTCAAACCAGTAAGTCATTAGTTAAATTGTATAACCCGATCTATAATAAAAAATATAAAAATTTTATATTTATCTTAAAATCTTTCTTCTGGTACAGTGAAACTAAAAAGCCTTGAAAATACAAATAAAATATAAAGAACACAAATTAAAAAATGACTATTCTCTCTAACATTTATCATCAAAGACATCAATAACAATATATCAATATTCACACTAAAATGAAACATAATAAAGTTTGAAATTGCAATTTTAAAAGATTATTCGAGATCACAATTTCATATGCAACTCAACCGCAATTGCAATCACTTCCAAATCAATTTAACTCAACATAAAATGCAAATGGGACCACAAAAAAATTCAACAATGAATGAAAAGATCAATTTAACTCAAAATCACAAAAAAAAACTATAAAAAAAATAAGTGACCCGGTCCGGGTCACCGGTTCTACCACAAACTTGATCGGGTCAATTCGAGTTGCTCCGGTTCAATAGCATAGTCGATCCAACTTATGACTCGACCCGGTCCAACCACCGGATCGCGGTTCGACCGATCCAACCGATCGGATCGGTTTGGGTTTTAAAACTCTGATAAAGTCTACATAAATTGCTAAAGTTTAAAAATGGAATGGTCTAAAATTGTATTTCAAGAATATTATGTTAGATAAACACAAATCTTTGAAGGTTTAAGTCAATAATAGAATTGATGATAATATGATGTTACCTAATGCATAAGGCTCACAAAGATTTGTTTTAGTGAATTTGCTATTATGGTTGCAGTAACACAATAGATAAAAGTGGTGATAATTGTTGGAGTTAAGGGATTTGAGAGAGAAGGGTTTAGTGTTGGGTCATTGAAGTATTACATCAAGAGGTATCAAATGTGGAATGCTTAACAGTATTACCTCTAGCATAAGGAGAATCCTAGTGATATAGCAAGCTATTGGGCTCCAGTCCATGTGGACCCATGTAACCATGCATTAACTTATTAGGCTTGTATATGAACATATTATTTGAATAATATATATATATATATATGTATATATATATTAAATATATTCAACAATATCCTCCTATGTTCACCATACAACACAATCCAATAAGGTAGTCAGTGTAATGTTCAAACAAACATGAATCATCCACATCCAGTCCAAGATAATCAACTCAGATCGATCAAAGAGTTTTTAATAATAAAACGTTAAACTCAAACAACATTTGCAATCAAACTAAGTGAATCATCATTCTCATGAATCTGTTTTGAGATCAATATATCAATATAAATATAAAGAGTTTTAGATTAAATCTAAACTCATCCAAATCCCAACATCTAAAAATCAATCTCAAAATCAATTCACAACCAACATATGCATAACAATCAAGTATAAGTAGGCCAGTCAAAATAGTCTAAGGCCTTACAAATATAAGAAAGAAGCATAATAATCATAATGTTCACAAAATAGAAATAACAAAATGTAAGTCTCAAGTAAATGGACTCCAACATAATAGCCAATAGCAGGTGAGTTGTCAAGTCCCCTACTACTCTAAATGATATATTCATGTATCAAGCTGATTGTCCTCCTCAGAATCCCACTTATTAAGCTCTCCTTCATCTCTGTCATCCCTTGTAGAATGTCAAATATGAATTTCATATTATCATGAATTCAATCATTTGAATAAACTACTAAAAATGTCTAGTTCTACTAAAAAAACTTAACATCATTTCATCTGGCAAAGAAGAACATATATCAATGTCATAAAGAATCATAGTATCATGTTCATAAGCATCAAGCCAATTTCATAAATTATGAACAAGGCCTAAATAGTTTAAGTTATAAAGAGCCATCAACCTAAGTTTATTTGTAATAGAGTAACGATTGTCTCGTTTCACAGAATAAGACTAATAGTTCGTCACTTACAATAACCTAGTCTTGTAATGTCAAGTTTCAATTAAGAACAAGAACAATAGGTTTCTTATATAATCAACTATTTATATGTTTCAATATGGAATGTCACAGTTACTAATTTCTTAAAGTCAAATAATCTAGCATCAAGTTTGGAATGAGATCATTTAACCAAAAGGATAGGTCAACCTAGTAGGATTGTATCATCAAGTTTGGAATGACACCAGCTTCCTAGATAGAACCTTTGAATTAGATTAAAATCATCTCATCAAGTTTGGAATGAGATAACTCACCCTTTTCAAAATAGTTAGCAACCACGTTCATCGATGAAACATATAAATTGTGCTTATCATTTGGCCAGCAAAGGAAGATTCGATAATCCAAAACACACAATTAAAGGTAAGTAAATGATAATTAAGACTTGTCTACATAGTCTTTAACACCTTTCCCCTACTGTTTTGAATAATTGATCGGTAGGCAAACCTTTTGTGAGAGCATCAACCATGTTCTCCTTCGATCTCACATCGACCAAGGTGATAACTCCTTGTTCTCTTAGATAATTCAACAATGCATGTCTCAGTCTCACATATATTCTCTTTGAATCAAATAAAAATAAAGCATTGGTTTAAACTTGGTCTTCTAAAATAATTTATAAAATCAGAGTTAAAGGATCTTAACTACTTTTAAAACCAAGAATGCTTTTAATCAATCAAGTTACTCGGCACAAGAAACCAACAGCTCAAAACAGAACTTGTTGAGTGATGATAATACCACCAAGAACAAATGAACAAGATTACTTGAAGAGATAGAGATAAGAAAATTAACACAAGCAATTTATACTGGTTCACTTCTCAA
Organism: Glycine tomentella; assembly: GCA_007407185.1. Classification (NCBI taxonomy): domain Eukaryota; kingdom Viridiplantae; phylum Streptophyta; class Magnoliopsida; order Fabales; family Fabaceae; genus Glycine; species Glycine tomentella. Next base: position 197,318 of record PYAF01002548.1, read on the forward strand.
GAGAAGCTACATCCAGTTTCTTCTAATCAATACTATATTAGAGTTCTACTATTATAAAATTTTGTTCTTACAAGCTTTACAACAATCTCTCTTTATCAACCCTAGATAAAGAATAGAAATCTAAAATCCTATTAGACTCCTAAAGATCAAGAACAAGAAAACACTACTCTGTTCTTCCCTAGAGAACACTACTCTAGAACAAGCTTCAAAGAATCCTTTACAATAGCATCAAAAAACAGAAACTACAAAAACGAAATTACACTCAAAGATTAAGGAGAAAAACAACCTGATGATCCAATGAATATGGATGCACATGAGTTACCAATCAAGGTTGAATGCAGAAACAAATTTTCAGAACATGCTCTCCATTACTCGTTTGAAATATCTTGCCCAAGAAATCATACAATACCCATTAGAATTAAAGAGTTGGACAAGAAGTAAGTAAACCTAGAAAATCACTTTAGAACTTAGTGAAGGCTTGTGTGTATTCAGAAATTTCGAAGTATTCAAGTTAAGTTTCAAGGCAAGCCTTCTTTCTATTTATAACAGAGTTTTGTGACAACTTGTCATTGATTATACGTGCCCAATAATCGATTAAAATGAGCCATGTAATCGATTAAATTACCACTTAATCGATTAAAGTGTTTAAGGCTGAATTATGGGTTTCACAATGAACAAGATAATCGATTAAACCGAGCTGTAATTGATTAAAGTAGTGAAGTTTTGTATCTAAGCCTCTTGTGTAATCGATTACAATATTTGGTAATCGATTAAGGTAGTGAATCAATCTTTTTCAAATAGCTTATGTAATCGATTAAAATGTTGGTAATTGATTAAATTAGTGAAAACATGATTTTCAAGATAGCTTGTGTAATCGATTACAGTAAATGGTAATCGATTAAAGCAGCAATATATTACTTTTGATTTACACTATGTAATCGATTACAAATGTTTGGTAATCGATTAATATCTTCATTAAAGTTTTTCTAGTTTTAAATACAAACCAAATAATCGATTAATCTATGATGTAATCGATTAAATTGTTCATCAAAGCTTTTATAGTTTTAAACATGAACTAAATAATCGATTAATCTTCTGGGTAATCGATTAAAACAGTGAAATAACATTTTTCCAAAAACATTACCCATTTAGATCTTTTTCGAAATAGCTTTGATTCTTTGATGAAAACACTTAAGCAAGTAAATGATTATATGCATGCAAATGCAAGGATCAACAGATTTGTTTCTTATACACTTCAATTTGGATTTCATCTTCAAGGTATGTGAAAAGCTCAAAACATTCTTCTAAGTCAAAAGCTTCATTCTTCTTGTTGCTCCCCCTATATCCAACAATCTTTAGTACCTTTAATGTATCTCATCAGCCTACTGAGGGCATCCCAATGTTCTTTACTAGGATTACTAGTGAAACGACTCAACATGTCAATTGCAAAGGCTATGTCAGGTTCAGTGCAACTCATAGCATACATGAGACTGCCTATCAGTTTTGAGTACTTTAACTGATCCACACTGGTCTCTTCATTAGGACTCAGTCTTTTGTTGTAATTATATAGTGTCTCACTTAATTTACAATCACCGTATGCCCAGGTAGAAAGTAGCTGCTTAATATAATGTGTTTTGCTAAGGGAGATAACTTGCCTTTCAAAGGTTACTTTCATACTAAGAATGGTATTAGCGATACCAAGATCTTTCATGTCAAATTCTTTAGCTAAAGTGGTTTTCACATCACTCACTATAGAATGATCGGAGCCAAGAATTAACATGTCATCAACATACAAGTATATGATGACTATCTTATTTGACATGAAATAATAGAAAAGACATTTATCTGAATAACTAAACTGAAAGTCATAGCTCTTTACCACCTTGTCAAAATTTAGATGCCACATATTGCTTAAGATCATACAAAGATTGTTCAATTTACAAACTTTGTCCTCAAGGCCTTTCATGACATACCCTTTTTAGGATATTTGTTGAACCCTTTATGCATAAAAATATTTATAAAGTTTTGATGATAACAAACAATGAATGCCACATGATTAGATTTATTGCACTGATGATAATTATTTGATTATTTGATATTTTGAAGTTACAGATATTTTGGATTTATGAAGATCAACATAATTGAGAAGATTATTTGAAGAATTCTGAAGATTGATGTCATTCAAGATGATATGGAATTAAGAAGATTTGTTTCTATTTATTTTTTATTAGATTTTATGTAAGGAGATTAGAAGATTGACCTTGCCAAGATATTTGCTTTAAGATTGCATTGCATAATAAGGTAAAATATTTTTAAGATTACATTGCATAATACAATATAATATTTTTCAGATTGCATTGCATATAAGATAAAATATCTTTAAGATAAGATAGAATATCTTTTAGGATTTCATTGGATAAAATCATATCGTTAAATTAGTATAAATATAAACATACTCTTGTGTTTACAGTATGCATTCCATTCCAAATAATATTAGAGTTGTAGAGAGTTTATGTTTGCATCATTGAGAGAGTTGTTGTGAGATCATATAGAAGTGTCTGGCAAGTCTGATTCTTCAACTCTCCATCAGGATTTAAAGGTACCAATTTGCTTAAGGAATAGATGTGTAAAGGTAACTATTTTATTGTATTCTTCTTCTTGACTTTGGAAGAGGCCGCAACTGAGAAACTAGGATACCAATTTTGTCTCTGTTCTTGGTGAATTGAGACATGCGACTTTTGGCTGGGAAACTAGGATACCAGTCTGGCTGGGAAACAAGGATACCAGTCTGTCTCTATTCTTGGTAAATTGAGACGAGAGCTTTTTGCTGGGAAACAAGGATACCAGCTGGGATAATTGTTGTGTAAGGGTAGACTAGGAAACCAGGATACTAGGAACTCTTGTACACAAAATTATCATAGTGGAGTTGTCCATTGGATTGATTATCCAATTTGGACGTCATGGTTTTTTACCCAATTGGGTTTTCCACATTAAAATTGATTGTGTTCTCTTTATCTCTTATATCCATATTATTGTTTTGAGTTTCATTTTAAATTGTGAATTATTTTATAAAACTCAATTCACCCCCCCCCTCTTGAGTTCATCTGGGACCAACACCCTTCAGGTTTTTCCATGTAGATTTCTTCATTTAACTCTCCATTTAAGAAAGTTGTCTTTACATCCATTTGATGCACTACAAAGTGTTCAATAGATGCCAAAGCAAGAAGAATTCTTATAGTTGACAAATGACATACAGGTGAATAAACGTAAAAAAAAAAGTCTATTCCACTATGTTGTTAAAGCCTTTAGCTACTAAACATGCTTTATATCTAGCTATTGATCTGTCACTATTCAGTTTCTTCTTTAATACCCATTTACAGCATATAGCCTTTGCCCCTTTTGGCAAATTGACTAGCTGCCAAGTGGGATTCTGTAGCAAAAAACTCATTTCATCATCTATGGCTTCTGGCCATAGTAAGGATTCCTTAGATCTCATTGCTTCTTAATAGGAGAATGAATCATCCTCTATATGGTAAGTGATAAAGTCCTCACCAAAAATTTTAGAAACTTTATCTCTTGTAGATTTTCTAACTGGAATTGGTTCAATAGCTAGTTGTGTGAGATTAGTGTCAAAAGGACAAGCTACAGATTCTACAAGAGATTCTGAAATCATATCTGTAGATCCAAAAACCTTCAAGTCAAGATTGCTAACAAACTTGTATTTAAAGAATTTTGCATCTCTAGATTCTATCACTATGTTAGTAGATATATTTGTAGCTCCATCTTCTACACTACCTAGATATACACAAGTAATGGTTCTAGGTCTCACCTTAAGCCTTTTAGGATCTTGTATCCTTACATAGGCAACACTACCCCAAGTTTTAAGGGTATCATATCTACAAGGACGTTTGTGCCATATCTCATAAGGTGTCTTAGCAATTTAGAGTGTGACAACCTATTTAAGATGTGATTAGCAGTTAAAACAAATTCTCCCTAATAGGAGAAAGGCATGTCAGCTGTAAGTAACATAGAATTTAACATTTTGATTAAAGTTCTATTCTTCCGCTCGACAACACCATTTGATTGCGGTGAGTAAGGAGCAATAGTTTCAAGTATTATGCCTTCCAAAGCACAAAATTCCTTGAACCCAATCATTGTATATTCTCCTCCTCTATCACTCCTAAACCTCTTAATTTTCAAATTAAGTTGATTTTCAACTCTAGATTTAAAAATCTTAAAATTTTCAAAAGTCTCATCTTTCAATTTCAACAAATAAACATGACAATATCTAGAAAAATCATCTATGAAAGTGATTAGGTACTTCTGACCCCTCTAGTAACATAGTTTTTAAAGTCACAAAGATCAGAATATATTAGCTCAAGAAGTGTTGTGCTTTTAGAAACCAACTTAAAAGGTTTTCCAGTGATCTTAATCTGTGCACACACTTCACATTTGTCGATTTAATAGAAGTGTCTAATGGAATGTTGTCAGTTTTAGATAAATGTTGCATTTTCCTATAGTTCACATGTCTAAGTCTATTATGTAATAATTTTGGATCAATCAACATACAACTAGCATGGTTTATGCTATCAGTATCTAAACTCAATCTATACATGTCATCAATCATAAATGCACAACCGAAGTAACATGAGTTAATAGATAAAGTTACTCTACCATTCATAGTTGAAAAAGACATACCAACTTTATCAAGTAAACTCATAGATATCAAATTATTTTTAAGTAAAGGTACTACTTTAACATGTATCAAAGTTAGTAACTTACCTGAAGAAAGCATCAAATTGGTAGTTACAACATGAGTCACCTTTGCCTCACCACCATTACAATTTTCCACGGTGTCTTTCACTTCTGTGACCTCAGTGAGTAAATTCTCATCATTTGTCGCATGACAGGTAACACCACTATCCAACCACCACTCAGAAGAGGCACTAGCCTTTCCATTATTCATCATTCCAATGAAGGCTTGAGGCTCAGATTCACTAATTAACATATTAGCCTTATTTTGTGGTGTGTTGTTCTTTGACATCTTTGATAGCTTTCACTCTATTGTCTAGTGACTAGAGCTGTCAAAAGGGGTTCAACCCACGAGCCAACCCGTTTTAGCTCGCCAAAATTGGTGGGTTGGGTTGGTTAAAAGCTAGCTCACTTTGATCCTGGGTCAAAATAACCCGGTCCACTTAACCCGCAACCCACCCGGGTTGAACCCAGGTGAGTCGGGTTGGCTCACGGGTTCAATTAAAAAAAAACTATATGTTGTGTACAGCTGTAAGTCAGTCACTCACTATCACTAACACTAACTCACTCCCCTCACACACAGCAGCAGCACTCACGGTCACAGACTCACGGGCCTTTCACTCTCAGCAGTAATAGCCACTAGCCACAAAAGTGACAAAACAAAAGGCGACTCCGATCTGCAGATAAGAATAAGGATAACCTTGAAAGGAGTCTTCTTAGCTTGAAAAAGGAAAAATTGCAAAAACCTAAAAGCTGAGAGCTCCAGCCTCCATTCCTCCAAGAGAAAGACCACTCACGCAGTCTTGCTTCCATGATCAAAAACAAAGGTTGTTTATTGCTTATTGATAATGACTACACTTGAATAGGAGTGTTTCTTGATGTGAATAACTTGGGGGAAATCCTCTGTAAGTCCAAAAGTGTATTATATTATGCCAGTTATCTTTATCTATTATGGTTGAGTGTTACATTGCACGGGCCATTATTCTTTCTTGATGCTTAAACTTATTATTTGTATTTATTGTGATTTGTATCCTTTTTTATTATTATTACTTGATTTGTTTTTCCATGGGTAGAATAGAAATGATAACTGTTGCTGATTTCAATCCCTGTGATTTATGGATTCTTGTTTTGCATGTTATGTATATAAATAAATTGGGCTGATAGTTTTTCCTCTCAATTATTTCATAATAAAATTAGTTTCAACGCGTTATTCAGTCAGAGGATATATGAAATGAGAAGTAGGAAGTAGGAACATGGTTTTAAATGCTTAGATGCCAGGGTTATGCTCTAGATGTAAAATTATTATTTTTTTTATTAAATAGCAGAGATCAAGAATAAAGTATTTTGACTTACATGACATATTTCAGTTTTGGAACAAAATTAAATTCTGCACTTATTTTGTGGTTTTATGGTTTTTTTGGTTTTTTTTTAAATTTAAAGTGAGCAAACCCATGAGCCAGCCCACGAGCCAACTCGCGGGCCAACCCAGATAACCCACCAACCCTGGTGGGTTGAGCCGGGTTGGCAAAAAACTGACCCAGCACGTAAGTGAGCCAGCCAGGCTCGACTCACTTTTTAGCCCACCTGTGGTGAGCCAACCCGGGTGGGCTGGGCTGGCCTGTTTTAACAACACTACTAGTGACCCCACTTTTCACAGTTATGACATTTGCCCTTCTTCTTCTTGAAGGCTGTCTTTTTTGCCTCTAATTTTGAAGAGGATTCACCTTTTGGTGACTTTGACTTTTTATGAGATTTATAGGAATGTGAAACTAAGTTGACAACTGACTTTTGTTGTCCTACTTGTTCCAAACTCTTCCTACAAATGTTTTGATCTTCAATATGAATATAGCTTTTAATTCATCCAGACCCATCTGTTCTTTTAGTCTATGCATGTCAGTCTTAAAAGAATTTCATTCACCAAGTAGCTTACTCAACACAAGATCAACAAAAAGATTATCAGACAAATCAGAATTGTCCTCTTTTAGCTTGTGCCTCATGATCTCAAGTTCAATTAATTAAGAAGTGATGCTTGAGTTCATATTAAACTTAAAGTCAAAGAACTTCTCCATTAAAAGAGCCTTAGAAATCCTCTCTTGTTTTTGAAATTGAGTATTCAAGTGATCTCATATCTCCTTTGTAGTCTTATACTCACTATAAGTCATAGCTAGGCAAGGATTTAAAGAGTTTAATAAGTAATCTCTACAAAAATCTTCATCTTTAATCCATTGATATTCATCCACATTTTCAACAGTAGATACAAAATCACTTAACACAGTGTAGAATATGTCACGTTCCTTCATGCCAAATTGAACATGAAATTTCCAACCATGAAATTCAGTGACATCAAAAGATTTCAGCTTTATGATATCATATGAGCTATGTTTTGCCATTTTAATAAGAGTAAAATAGTTAGAAAAAGTGTACCTTACAATCCTCCAAAGTATACCACGTCTTCTAACTTTTTAAAAAACAGCACTGTAGAGGTGAATTTTGTCAAATTTGACCCCAAAAATGGATCCGGAACGCCAAAAAAACCTTAGAAATGACTATTTTTGATAGCTAGAGACTTGCTAAAAACTCATTGGAAAAGTTCATCGGAAAGTGGTCAATCGCTGGAAAAGTTCGCCGGAAAACAAACCAGTTGTTGGAAAAGTCATCGAAAAACTGCAGAAACTTCAACGGCTATATCTCATTCGTTCGACCTTCGTTTTACACAAGTGACTAGTCAAAACGATCATCTCGACGAGTAGAACAAAGCCCACAAGGTTTAAACTCGTGAAATCGGCTGAAATTTTTGGGATTTGGATTCAAAGGTTTTAGTGGCAAAGTTTTCAAACTCAGATCTCGGTCAATCCTTCTGTTGAAACATGAAAGTGATCACACCCTTGAGTTCCTCTCGATGAGATCTTTGAAACAACACCTTACTCACTCAAATCCGACACACAAAACTAATACTTCAAGATTGTTGGAGGTAAGGGATTTGAGAGAGAAGAGTTTAGTGTTGGGTAAAATGATAGGAACACTTCAATACAACCAAGAGGGGGGGTGAATTGGTTGAACCTTGGTAAATTAAAATTTTCAATTTAGAGTTTCCACAGGATCTTTATCACTTTAAAAATATTTTTAAAACCAAGAATCTTGTATTCAATCAAATTCCTCTGTCAAGAAATCAATAAGCAATTTAAAACTTTCTATGCAATGTAACTTGATTCGCAAACAAAGCAATTTAGAGATGAAGAGAAAGGAATAAAGATCAGCCACAAATTTTATACTGGTTCACTTCAAACACTATGAAGCTACATCCAGTTCTTCCACTCAACACTAGAGTAGAGTTCCACTATTGCAAATAATATTCTTACAAGATATTACAAGCCTCTCTTTATCAACCCTAGATAAAGTTCAGAAGTCTAAAACAC
>PYAF01002548.1:209123-226469 GCA_007407185.1 Glycine tomentella
GGGGTTGTTTTTTTTTTTTTTTTTTTTTTTGTCTTTTGTAAATAACACAAAGGCATATATGCTGGGTAGGAAGGGTGCATACGTTTTGGTAAGTCAAATGTTAGGGAACACTTGGTTGGTTTTATTTGAGGTGATGTGTGCTCTAAATAGAATGTAACCAAGTTTGTAATAGGGCATCTACCTCTGATGTTGTTTCTGTTATTAATACAAAACTTAATCTGCTTATTAAAAAAAGACAGTTGATTAGGTTATGAGGATAATTACTTGGAATTGGATGGACAATCAAAGTTGATCCTATTACTCTCTTAAGGGACATGATGTGACAGATAACATAATACCGTTATTGATGATATACTTTGACACTTATGAATATACATTTGTCTCTCAATTGAGTGAACTCAAAATGAGGATTTACATGAAAAAGGATTGCTAAGTGGCTTTAATCAATCCATTTGAGACATCTTGACTCAAGTCTGAGTTGCTTCAAAGGTTTTTCAGCGGGCTTCTGCATCATATCTTGATAGGGTGGAGGTGCTTAGATGATCACAATATTGGTAATCATTTATAAAGGATAAGTGATTTTTTTCCTTTTACCTCGTGATTACTATTAGTTATGTTAAATAAGGTCATCTTAATATTTCCCTTTATATGTTTGAGCCAATCATTCCTTACTTCAGTTTAAGATTTTTCCTTTTTATTGAGTGTCTTTGATGTGATTTGAGTGACAATGAGTACAAGTCCTATAAGGTTTAAGTGTTTTGTAGTTTGAATTTATTTTTGTATGGAAATAACTTGTTGAAAGAAGATGACCTGCCTTAAGTGTCTTTAAAGATCTAAAAAAAGATTAGTTTTGATAAATGATTGAGAAAAACTTACAATTATGTGCATATTAAAAAAATATTTTTTATTATTCCAATTCCTCCTTTTTTTATATTAAGAAAGTTAGAAACAAAATATGCTTCCTCATTCCATTGTGTTATACATGTTAACTTTTTAACATGGAATATGTCTATTATTATTTCCCTTTCATCACCATTAAGGAGGCATAAAGCGTTAATGAATTATGATTTGGGAAGATTTTTTTTCTCAAGTATTTTCTTTTTAAATATCCAAATTAGGCATATCAAAAAGGAATTTTTACTTCCTAAAAAAAGGGGACTATTCTTACTACCACTCTTACTATTCCCACTATCAAGATTATGAAGTTCTAAAGAAAGGACCAAAATAACCCTATGCATTTTCCTACCCCCACCTTCCTCCCTTCTTTTCTTTGGCTGGTTTCCCTTAATGGCACACACCACAGGGATGGAGGTGGTGTCACTGCTACCAACAACGACGAGGTGGTGGTGGTTTCCCTCCCATTCTGTGTTGCACTGCTCCACCCCACCCCATCCAGATCCAAGTATTGTCATGCCACGCCACCACGCCCTCTTCATTGCGTTGCACCACCCGTCGAGATCTTGGGGCCATCAGTATGAAAGAGGTGAAGCAGAATAATAGTGCCTTGAGAAAATGGTATCTAAACTTGGATCTCCATGGGAGTGATGTATTGTGGAGCGAAATCGATTGATTGATAAGGTGAGGTGAGAGTTGGGTTTCTCAGGAGTAGCAGTGAAATGGGAGAGGAACAAGAACGAAGGCAAATTCAACAAAAATTTAATTTCTTGTGATATTTGGCCACAATAGAATCATATTTCTGTTTGATTAAGTGGTGGTGCAAATAATTAACTAAAATGATAAACAAAAATGTGTTTTCGTGATATATGTTGTGTTATCACAAAAACACCATTTTGATGCACAAATTCACACTAATTTACAAATTCACAACAAAATTGGATTTTCGTGGAAAAAATAATTTTGGAATTACCTAAAAACCTACTCACTCACGTGAGTAGAGCCAATAGTATTTTAAAAAAAGTAACTTTTACAATGGTCTCAGAATATTCAGTGTTGACTTGAAGTTCGAAATTAAACACCACGAGCAGAGTTTTGGTCCTCACAAAACACATTGTTTCGCTTTTTTCCACCCTCTCATATCCCAATTCTTTTTCTTCTTCGTATTCCCATACATACATTTCCCTTTTTCTTCTTGTATCAATACCTGTGTTCCAGTTTTATTTCTCTCAAATCCATAACTCCCTTCTTCGATGGCCAATTCTGATTCTGGAATACCCAACCCTCTAACTTCTTCAAACCCAAACCTTACTCATGGTTTTTCTCCTTCTTTGTAGAACATCATTCTTCAAAAAAATCATTCTTCCCTTCCTATTACCATTGTCCTTGATGATACCAACTACCCTTTATGGTCCCAACTTTTGGATATGCGTATTGATGCTCGCAACAAAGGTGGGTTTCTTACCGATGCTAACCCAAAACCACGTGTCACCAACCCTGTCTACGATGCCTGGTTTACAGAGAACAAACGGGATAAGAGTTGTCTTATTGACTCCATGAGCCCACCCCTTATGCAACACTTCCTTCGTCTCGAGACTGCATCGGAGATCTGGGATGCTACAAAGAAAAAATTCTATGATGAATTTGATGAGACGTGTCTTTTTGAACTTAATCAACGCTCTTTCAACACCAAACATCTGGGTTGGCCACTCTCTGTGTATAATAATGAATTGTTGTCCATTTTTCAGGAGATTGATCATCGTCTTTCACCTGAGGCCAACACGGTTGCTGGTATTCTTCATCTTCGTTCAGCTATACCCATCTCAGGGTTCATATTTTTGTCCATGGCCTTGATCGAGACTTTGATCAGGTTCGTGGTGAGATTCTACGTAGAGATCCAAAATTGGATCTTAAGTGTTCCTATGCCTATGTCCGACGAGAAGCTCAACAACGCCTCACTATGGGGCATCCTAAGCCTATTGAAGGTGATGCTCTTCTCACACATCCATCTGGTTCAGGAACTTCTTCATACTCTGGAAAAAATCGCACGGATAAGCCTTCCTTCACCTGCTCCCATTGTGGTGAGAAAGGCCACTCTCAACAACGTTGTTTTGAACTAATTGGTTATATTGATTGGTGGGATTTCACCAAGAAACCGCGCAAGAAGGTTTTGAGAAAAGGTTTGATTGCGCCTGTTGCAGATGCTACTCTTTCTGCCAATGTTGCCTCTGCCAACATCTTAGGTAAGCCTTGAGCCTTCTCTACACTTTCTAGGAATTCTAATTGGATCGTCGATACAGGAGCTTCAGATCATATGACTCGGGACCCTACCCAACTATCTAATATTGGTCCCTCACCCCAGTCTTCCATTTCCATTGCTAATGGTGGAACCTTGCCAATTACTGGTCAAGGTTCTATTTCACTTTTTGATAAGATATCATTGCACTTTGTTTTTATTGTACCTTCACTTGAGTTCAGCCTTTTATTGGTTAGTCAACTTACATCCGCACTTAATTGCACTGTGACTTTTTTGCCTACTTTTTGTGTCTTTCAGGACATCCTCACTCGGATGGTGATTGGCTATGGTGTTAAACGTGGTTAGCTATATGTCTTGGAGGTTCCAACAATGGGTGAAAATAAATTGGCTCGTGCATCTGCTGCCACAAGTTCTGATAAAGTCAGAGACTTTATTTGGTTCTGGCACAGAAGATTAGGCCACCTTTCTTTTGGTTACCTTCGCAAGTTATTCCCCAGTTTATTTGGTGCTTTGAATAATACTAAATTTCAATGTAATGGTTGTGAATTGGTCAAAAGCCATCATATGCCTTTTTTCCCTAGTAACAATAAAAGTTCTATTCCTTTTCAAGTAGTACACTCTGATGTCTGGGGTCCTGCAAAAGTGCCTTCTTTTTCCAAATCTCTCTATTATGTCACCTTTATTGATGAATGTACTCGCATGACTTGGGTTGTTTTGTTGAAACACAAAAATGAAGTTTTTTCAGCTTTTAAGCAGTTCTATGCCATGATTTAAACCCAATTCTAGACTTCTATTCAAACCTTTCAATCTGATAATGACACTGAATATAAAAACAATACCTGTACCCAATTTATTCTGTCCCACAACATCCGACACCAATCCTCATGCCCTTACACCACTCAACAGAATGGTCTGGCTGAGAGGAAGAACCGACAATTGTTGGAAGTAGTCTGTGCTTTTATCTTTGACATGAATGTACCAAAACACTATTGGGGAGAAGTCGTTACCTCTGCTATCTACCTATTCAATAGGACCCCCTCCAGTAAGCTGGCCTTTCAAACACCCCAACAAAAACTTGAATCCTTTTTTTCTATTCCCCATATCCCTAACCTCGAACCCAAAGTGTTTGGTTGTACAGTTTTTGTCCATGTCCCTAAAGTCTTGAGAAATAAATTAGACCCTTGTGCTACTCGGTGTATGTTTGTTGGCTACTTTGATTTACAAAAAGGATACCGATGTTTTGACTCGATCACTCATAAACTCTATGTTACCTTGGAGTATTAAGCTCTTCTCCTTAGGGGGAGAGACATCCTGCACACCTTGGAGAAGAAGACCTTTGGACCTACATTCAAACAAACACAAATCTGCCAAGACTAAGTCAAACAATACATGATTTAACATCACCAACCTGTTCCTCCAGTACAAATGACTGCACCACCTAGTTTAATACCAATACTTATGGAAACATCCGTGGATGTCCCTGATCAGCAATCACATTCTTTTACAGATGTACCTTCTAATCCTACTTACATTCCTTTAGTTGATCAAATTAATAGTGAACCCTCTTCTATCATACCATGTATTAGAAAGTCACAAAGAAGTACAAAAGGTATTCCAAAATCCCTCTATGAACCTGATCCCAAATCCAAGGTTAAATACCTTCTCACCAATTATGTGTCTAGCCATAGGTTATCCAAATTATTTGTTTTGACCATTGATCTTTTGTCTAGAATATCTATTCCTAACTGTGTATAGGAAGCATTGGAGGATCCAAAATGGAATGTAGCCATGAATATAGAGATGGAAACACTACAGAAAAATTCCACATGAGAACTAGCACCTCTACTAAGTGGGAAAAAGGCCATTGGATGTAAATGGGTCTTCACTGTCAAGTTAAAAGCGGATGGAAGTATTGATAGATATAAAGCTTGGCTGGTTGCTAAAGGCTACACTCAAAAGTATGGCATCGATTACCAAGACACATTTGCACCGGTGGCCAAGTTGAACACAGTTTGAATTCTAATATCCATTGCTACCAATAGGAACTACCCTTGAGGCAATTTGATGTTAAAAATGCCTTCTTGAATGAAGATTTGGAGGAAGAAGTCTATATGGATATACCCCCAGGAGTCCAAAGAAAGTTAGCTGAAAAAAATAGAGTGTGTAAATTAAAAAAAGTACTGTATGGGCTGAAACAGTCGCCTATAACATGGTTTGGACGGTTTATCTTGGCTATGAAGAAGTTTGGATACACTTAAAGTAACTCATACCACACTATGTTCATTAAACACAAAGAAGGGAAGGCAACTGTTTTAATTGTTTATGTGGATGATATGATTTTAATGAAATGAAGTCATTGGAACAACACTTGTCAACTGAGTTTGAAATGAAGGATCTAGGTGAGTTAAAGTATTTACTTGGAATTTAAATAGCATGATCAAACCATGGAATTTTCCTATCACAAAGAAAGTATGTTTTGGATCTACTTGCCGAGATTGGAATGCTGGCCTGCAAGCCAGTAGAGACACCAATAGAGATCCATGAGCTGGAAGTACATCTGGATTAAGTAGCAACAGATATTAATCAATATCAGATGTTGGTAGGAAAATTGATATACCTATCCCACACTAGGCCTGACATAGCCTATGCGATGAGTATAGTAAGTAGATTTATGCATGCTCCTAGCATGGACCTCATGAATCCAGTTTACAGGATTCTTAGGTATCTTAAGGGGTCACCTGGGAAGGGATTACTATTCTCAAAGAAGGAGAACCAAGGCGTAGAAGGATTTATTGATTCAAATTGGGCAGGGGATAAATCTACACGGTTGTCCACTTCAGGGGTACTTTACCTTTGTAGAAGGAAACCTTGTAACTTGGTAAAGCAAAAAACAAAAAGTTGTTGCAAGGTCTAGCGCAAAAGCAGAGTTTAAGGGAATGACACACGGTGTTTGTGAATTATTATGTGTTAAGAGAGTATTGAAGGACATGAGAATATGTTATGAGCAACCAATGAAGCTACATTGTGACAATAAAGCAGCCATAGAAATTGCTCACAACCCTGTCCAACATGATAGGACAAAGCATGTTGAGATAGATCGACATTTTATCAGGAAAAAGTTAGATAAAAAAGAAATTCAATTTCCTTATGTGAAATCTGAAGATCAATTGGCAGATATACTGACCAAAGTCATTTGTGGAAGAGTGTTTGAAGAAGCAATTGACAAGTTAGGCATGATTGACATCCATGCACCAACTTGAGGGGCAGTGTTGAATTGAAGTTTGAAATTAAAAAATCTGTTTCTTTTATCTTTGTGTTATATATATTTATGATAAGAATGTAAATTCAAATTTAGAAAAGTTGTTACTATGTTATTTTACAACTCACTATTTTTGGATAGATAATAGCTATTTTAGTGTTGCTGATTTGTATATATATTTTTAACATTCAGAATCATTGATGATTTTAAAATAAGACCGTTCATTTTGTATTACAAAAATTGGGGAGAATTGTAGAAGCCACCGCATTAAAAGGGTCAAACAGGAGTGTTAGCTTTTCACTTCATGAGCATACATGTAAACAAAGTCACTATGGCCTTAACTTCGTTGTTGTTGACTATTTGTGATCCAAAACTCCAAATAGATTTTCCAATAACAGGATATGTCAAAGTACTTTTTCTTTGTAGTTTATTATTCTTTTTCACTTTTTTCTTTTAAAAAAAATCTTTCATTGAGAGAAAATTGGCATGTACCAAGATATTGAAAATCCATCAGAAAAGTAAATCATTCATAGTTGTATCATCTTCCATTTTGGCATCGTTACATGTGTATATTGTAATCCAACATTTGATTGTTAACCCTGTATAATTGAAGGGTATGAACAGTAAACTCTTGTGATCAAAAGGAGGGAAGTGCCACCAAGATGTCCGGAGAGGTCAAGTAAAAAACTAAAATGGTTTAGAATGTTTTGTCAGGCACCCTTGAAGTGGTTAGCATTGCACCACTCCTGCAATCCTTGCCTCATCTGTTATCTCTAAACAAGAAATTGATTTATAAATACTCATTAGTAGCAGTTCACTTGTAAGACTGTTTTAAACAAGAAATTGATCTTTTATTCATTTTTTCCTTTTTGGTTTCACAATTCATTTGCATGCGGACATTGCCCCAAATGTAAAAATATAGTTTACCTCTTCCAAATCTTGATTTACGAACAGCACGCCCTCTGTCGCCCTGTAAAATTTTGGTACAGAAAACAAGATGTAACTTGATACAAATAGAATATACACATGACCTTTCGACAGCACTGTAAAGTTCATTTTCAGCTATTGATAAAAACAAGAGGGAAATTTTGCATGCACATACATGTCATATGTGAAAAATTTATTACATGATCCAAGACCACCACGTCCACGTGTCCATGATCTCGGTTATTCACCACATGATATGTAACTGACTTTTTCATTTATGAGAAAAAAATTAACAAAACTCGGTTTTTTGTCCCTTTAAGATTGTCTGGAACCATGTAATCTTGGATCATGTAATAATTTTCTCGCCATATACATCTATACATGTCAAGTGTTAGTTGCCACTAGCCAAGTCTGAAAACAGAAGGTGGCACTTTTGAGTTTAATTCGACAATGATAACGTTGTGGTTTTGTATGATGAAGTGATCCAAAGCATTTGTTTATATTCACCTAAGGATTTCATGTTTACCTGAGCATTCATCAGTTCTGCAGGATCAAAATCCATGGACACCCTGTGTGTGGTTAAGTCATATGTGCCTTTTGCAAAGTTTGGATCCAGTGCACTAATGTTGCTTCTTGATCCATCTGATAGAGTTGAAGATGCATCTTGTTTTCTCCTTTTAACCCATGTAAAGGTATTATTAGATCCCACACTATAGCCATTACCATTAGCAACATTCATTTGGGAGGTCTCAGACATAGCATCCAAATGAGACTTTGTATAATCTTTGTGCATGGCCCCTCCTTTTCCCTTTGTAAGATGTGCTTTACCATCATTTCTACGAGCATTTTGAGAAATGTTCTGCATGTCCTCCACAGAGAAAGCTAAGATAAGTATGGAAAAAAGTAGTGATCTTCAAGTGATGTAGTTGCATTCCACTGAAAAAGGAGTACCTCTTTTGAAGTTGATTTGCCGAAATTGTTTGGATCTTGCAAAATTTTACTGACCCGTCTTTGCTGCCTTCTTGATGTTTCAACCTCTCTCATTTTACCTCCAGTCTTTTTCCTGAGAGTACACAAGCTATTAGTATAAGATAGAAAGGATGAAAACTTTCACTCTCATTGTTCTTCTAAGTATAGGACTCAAGGGAAATGAAAAGGCTCTTTTCAAGATTTAAACCCATGACTTTCATGTCACAAGGTAGCAATCTTACCATTGCATTACTCAAGAATAAGATTCAAAACACGAGAAAAATTCAATTACATAAACAACTATCATCATGGAAATTTTTATGAATAAGAAAGACCATAATAGTTTACCTGGATGAATCTTCCATACTTTTGACATCCATTTCTTTGCTAGGTGGATACTTTGGCAGGCTTGATGCATTACAAGCACATGGCTTGGTGCTGAAATACTGTAAAGGGTATACCATGAAAATAAAATCAGAAATCCATTGGACAACATAATAAACTAACATTTTTAGAATAACAGCTATGAAGTATATGCTTAGAACACCAACTCTTTGTCACAATATAATATCATATATAAGAATTCTTCGAAAAATGAAGGATACATAATCATACACATAATAAAAAATCAATGGACTTTACCTCAGACATTAGGGCAGATGAGGCAGTCCCTCTGTTGCCTGGATCAATTGACAGTAAAGTCTCGAGTAGATTTACAGCAGATGCAGGAAAATCCGCACACCTCTCCTGAAGAGAGCTTTCATAATTAGTCTGAGGTTTAAACATTGTTGCATGAGGAAGCTTAGCCTTTTTCCAGAACTCCTCAGGTGGAGAACCACACAGCTTAAAAATTTTGTGTAATTGTTCAACCTGTAGACTCAAGAAAAAAACATATAACATGTCAAAGTGCAAAAGTAAATTTGAGAATTAGTGTAAGAAATGAAACTGTGCATGGTTTGTGTTGTTTTTATAGTTTAGTTATTTTAACTTTAATTGACAGCAAATTCAATCTAAGAACATTTATTTTAAACCAAGAATTTCAAACTGAATGAAATGTGTGCATCTCCACAACTCCACATTTATAAATAGAAGTACTACACAGCAAAAATTAAACACATTAATTATGAGGATTACCTCAGTTCTCCCCTTAAGGATAGGCTTCCCAAGAAAAAGTTCTGCAAATACACAGCCCACACTCCACAGATCCACTGACACTCCATAGTTGGTTGATCCCATCAAGAGCTCAGGAGGGCGATACCACAAAGTCACAACGCGACTTGTCAAATGATGCTTGCTATTTGTGCTAATTGTATTTGCTAATCCAAAATCTCCTATCTTGAGAACACCTTCATTGTTCAACAAGATATTTGATAATTTGATGTCTCTATGCATGATGCCACGCATATGACAATGCTCAAGTCCACTTAGTAGTTGCCTCATGTAACATTTTATCTGTGGAGGGAAAATAGTATACATGCATGTAACATCAAATGCATACAATTGACCTAACTTTGAACACCCAAAAAAAAATGAAAAAGAAAGTAAAATAAACAAGAATTAACAGTGTATACACCAACAGTCTAAATTTTAAAAGATTTTTATGTTATTCAATCAGAAATCACAAGATAAGTTTCTTTATTTTTAAAATAATTATCTTAAAAGTCATATTATATTAACAATGATTTTCGGTCATACATGTATAGAAATTAAACTGAGTAAACATATAAAGGATCACAAAAAAAGTTGTATGTGTAGCATAACATGAACACTAAATCTTGTCCAATATACACATAAAATTTATTTCTTTAATGACAGATTTATCAAAGAAATGAGATGCTAAAAAACCTGTGATTCGGAGAACACAATATCAGGACGTGATACTAGGCCAGCAAGATCATGCTCCATGTATTCAAACACAAGGTATATGCTGTTTGATAGGCGAGAAGTGATTATGCCTTCCAATTTCATGATGTTTGGGTGATCAAGCCTGCGGAGGATTGTTATTTCTCTTGCCATGAACCTAATGCTCTCAGGTTGGAAATTGTCAAAGCGCACCTTCTTCAAAGCAAACATCTTCCCAGTTTCAACTTCACGTGCTCGGAACACACTGCTATATGTACCTTGTCCAATCTATAGAAATGAAAATATTGAAAAACATGTCATTAATCCAAAGTGGCTTGACCAGATTCTATGACAACATGATATAGCAAATTCAGTTAATAAACATGCAATCACTCATTGTCACTGAAAAAGTCTCTTGTAGCTTTTGCTCAAACTATGGTTTGGGACTTCCAGAATGATAAACAAACACACCATAGGCTTAGCTCACTCAACTAAGTTACATTAAATAATTTCGTATTTTTACTACTTAAAATATAACAATTTCAATTACTAATTATGTTATAATTTAAATTACATGTATAAGCTAAAATTTCTCAAGTATTTCTTTTATTTTTGACAAAAATAATTCAGTTTTCCAGAATAATTTAACACAATGATTAAGTTTTTTTAAGGGTTGTAAAAAGGATTAAGAAGGGGAAAGCATAAGAACAAAAAAAAAATTATGACAACAGGAAATAATAATGATATTTCTTATACAGTGACATGAGAACAATACAATACAACTGAAAACATTCAAAGCCGACAATTTCAAATAAAAAAAACCAACTGTTCCGCCAATGCTATTAGGGAGTCACCACCTTTCCGCATAGCTCCATTAAGTCAAAATTACAATACAGCCAATGAATACATATTATTCATAAAATAATTCATCTCTCTAAAGTTAAACCATATATGCAATGGGTATCATAGTCACCAAACAGAACTTTAGTATAATACTTGGGCTGGTTTTTATATTTTTTTTTTTTGTTAGAGAGGAGAGAAATAATATTGTTGAGAAATTTTTTACTTTTTTTGAGATTCACACCTTTTATCCTCTATTTTAATTAAAAAATTTATTTTCTATTTTCATCCTCTAAATCAAACATAGGAAGTATTTTGTTATTAAATTTCAAATTTCATCTAGATAACTAATGTAATAAAGTATAAACATAAAATGTCATAGTGAATGCTAACATTTAACGTTTCTTCTTGATAACTAGCGTAATGACATAACAGGTCATAATAAATATTGGTATCAAAGGTTGACTTCAAGTAAATAAAAAGTAGATAATAAGAAATAACACACAAAAAAAACATGAAAAATTATTGCATATAGTTCACGACAATCATGTTCTCAGAAATTTTTTATGAAACATATAATTAAGTTTTATTAATCTTTTCTTATAAATTGAAGAACTTAGTAACATATCCCATATAACATGAAGATTAGTCGAAATCATAAACACATTCTGTCGTGGATCACATAATAATTTTTCCTAAAAGCACAAAATTCTGCACCATATTTTTTCTTATACACTAACTAGTACTCCCTCCAACATATTATAATTGTTATATAAGAAAAAAAAATTATCCCAAAATAAATTTTAATTTTTTATTGTAATGTTAATTACTTTTTTCCCACTTATGTCCATTATAATATTAACAGTGAACAACAAAATTTATAAATGAATTAATAATGATATAAAAGATTAATTTTGTAAGATTACTATTCTTTTTAATTATATATCTTTTGTTCATCTAAAACAACTAGAACGGTGATTATAATCAGACGAAGTAGTATGACACCTTTTCCAACTTTTGAAAAGAATCAGCTTTGAGAGGGATCCATCCTTGAATGGCTTCTGCTGCAGTAGCTATGAGCCAAGGGGGCCAACCAGCAGCATTCTGTTCAGCCTCCACATGCCTCTGAGCCAACCCAAGCCTGAAGCTGAAAGACCCACTACTCTTCTTTGAACTGTTCTTCTTCAACTTGCTATTGCTCCTCTCATCCTCTGAACCCGTTTTGGATTCCAAAACCGTCAACAAGGAATGGCCCTTGGCGTAAGCGGGTTTCAGCTCTGCAATGTCGAGCACCTCGGGCGACGGAGAACAAGCTCCGGCAACTGCATTCTTGGAGCTTATGCAACCCATTTTTTTTTTTATTAAGAAGAAGAAAGAATTGGATGATGTTGATGGTAGGGGAGAGTTTCCCCTACATCAACACCCCCCAATGTGGTTTCTTCCCCCAGCACAAGGGGATTCAAAAGAGATCGTGATGAGCAAAACTCAGAAACAATGGCATTTGGAATTACAGCAAAAATGGCAGCTTCGTTCCTCCCCTGTTTTTTTTTTTTTTATCTCCTTATCTCTGTTCCTTGCAATTCGATGCAACCCTTTTTGGGTTTTTCTTTTCCCAAGAGGGTGTGCGAGACGCGCAGGGGAAAATGGTGGCTTTGTTGTGGAACAGAACAAAGTGATTGAGCAACCCCCCTTCCTCCCCTGTTTTCTCTCTCTCTCTCTCGCTCTCTCTCTCTCTTCCTCTGTTTCCGAGAGGGGAATGGGGGGTTGGAGGAATTTTAAGTGCCAAAAGGGAGAGGAACAGAAATTGGTGGGTCAGAATTGGGTCATGTCTTTTTTTGTAGTTGAAAATTATAAGAAAAAGAAATTGGGGTGTGACAGTTTGGATTTGGAGGGTGTGGTGTGGGTTATGATTTGATTTTTCTGTTAGTTGCTTTCAAGCTTTTGTTGGAAACAGAGATGACCAATGAGAGAATGGGGTGTGAATGTGAGATGTGAATGTAATGTGCCATGCAATGGTGGCAGTGGTTGCAGCCAACGACTCCACTTCAAGCATGATCATACAAAATGGAGGATACAATTTAGTTGCATTTGCATGTGTTTTTTTTTTCTTCTTATTTTTTAATTTATTACTCCTAAGTAATATCATAAAATTAGATTAAAAAATATAAAATATGTTAAACTGTAATTTTCAAATTAATGTAAATAATGTTATAAAAATTCTTAATGATTGTCAGTCATTGTCAAATGACAAAGTTAAATTCACATGACGAAAGATTAGAATGCATATGTAAAAATGTTGGATAATTATTTTTATATAAAATATTAATCATTAAAGTGCCTATTATTTAAGTGACTAATTAATAAAAGTTAAAAATGAAATTAATTATTGAAGTAAAACTTTAATTTTAAATAAAAAACAATATGAAAATATTTAAAGAATTAAGCTAAGATGTTAATGTTATCATTCATTAATTCTGTTTGGGTACCTACAGTGCAATATTTCCTAATCTGCATAATTGGATTTAACTAACATTTTACTATTGATTAATAATAGTTCTTTTTATCATTTGACAGTTGTTTAATTTTGAGTTCATGTCGTTGATGTTATTATTGACCAATTTTGATTTTGTGACCTTATCATGTCATATTTTTCAGATCTGCATAATTGGATATAACTAACTTTTAACTAGTAAATAGTATTGAGCGTATACATGTTTCTAAATATACTGATTAAAATTTTAAAAAAAATTAAACATATATTTTAAGAATGAAAAATATATTTAAAAAATATTGTTTTGCCAAATCTGTAAGATAAGAATATATTCTTTTTTTTTTTGCGTCACTGCTCACTAACACCTACTCTTTGCTAAAAAATACTTTAAAATTATTTAACAACTTTTAGAAAATCGATTAATCATTATAAAATTTTACTTTATCGTTAAATCAAAGTATATAAAAAGCTTCAATTGATCAAAAAAATGAGAGTTTTCATAACGTGACTTCTAAGAACACAAATAAAGAATCAAACGAATAACAATATTTGGTTCATTTTAATTAATTAAAATGATCTAATAGAGAATATTAAATAATATTTTTTTTAATGTATCTCTTTTGATCGCATGATAATAAAACTCAAAAATATAAAAGTAGTGTAAAACTGTAATGAAAGATTCTAGGCACGCAAATGCCACAAAGCAAAAAGAAAGATGGGGTTTATGCAATGAAATTGCATGAAATGTGTGAAGAACTTTATTTGTATACGTAACATTAGCATATTGCGAGTTACAACCACTGTTACAGTATTACTGCTACAATAATAATGTCCAACCACAGAAAATGACAAAAAGTTTATTTTACTGTTAACATAGAAAGGAGTTCAATCATGTGGCCAACTTTCCCATTTTCTATGTCAAGTGTAAACATTTTGTGGCTGCCCTTACATGGAGGACAAAACAAAACCATGAAATTCCTGTTATTTTTATTAAATAAGTTTAATTTCTATTTATAGTCAGAATAAAAATTATTGTCTAACAATTAGAAATCATGATAAATAATAACTTTTAAAGCAATTGCAATAACTATTTAGTCAACAAACTTACCACAAATCACTATTATAATTGGATCACATTATAAAAATCCTTTACA
The DNA here is from genome assembly GCA_007407185.1 of Glycine tomentella. Lineage (NCBI taxonomy): Eukaryota > Viridiplantae > Streptophyta > Magnoliopsida > Fabales > Fabaceae > Glycine > Glycine tomentella. The sequence goes on from PYAF01002548.1 coordinate 223,757, forward strand.
CAATTAATGTATAGACTATTTATTTTCTTTGTAAATACAATAACTCTGTCCATAAATTATTTGAAGTAATAATCTTAACACCATTTAACACCTTACACAAACTGCTTCATAATTTAGATTGAGAAAAGAAACCTTCACACTCAGAAAACCTACGAAACAATACACACGCACTAACTAAAGTTTCATAACTAAGCTTGGCATCACAGTTTAATTTATACCGGTCACTCAACAACCCTGCATACCAAAAAGGGATCAACTATGTATTAGTGGTAACTATGATTGCTCTTCTATTAAGCACAAAAGCACGGGTCTTTGGTCATTATTTCCAAAATCCATACCTTTAAGCAACGGATGTTTTTCAAGCACTACTTTATGTGGCTTTAAAGGCATCAAATTGTAATTAGCAATATTGTGGCTTCTGTTTCTAGTGGCAGGCACATCATGATTACGTTTTCCCTCATAGGTAGCTATAACAGCTTTGGGATCCATTGAAGCTCTCTCAACATGCTTTTTCACATTGCATCCTGCACTAGTGCACTTGTAATAACTCCTGTTCACAGAATAGAGCTTAGGCCAAATTAGAACATCAGAAGGCAAAATAGTTCATCGAAAAGTCCAAACTAAACTGGTCATTGAGAAAGGTGTTGCTTTTTATGTACAAATTAATTGAAGGCTGCATATGTTAGCCAAAAGATATTTGAAATGGAAAATAAATTGAAGAACATAACTTGAATCCTCAACTGGTAATTATCTTATGTTGATATTAAACAGAGATATTATGGTACATACAAGTCATACATAAACACATCTCAGACACTGATTGGTGCTGAGAACCACAACAGCTGACTCACTGATTGGTCTAGACTACAAGTATCTTCCTTTGAAGGTAACCTTGTTCGAGCCGGATAGAACTAATATGAGCGACAAAGTTGTCCAAGTATTTAATGCAAATGAATATTAAGACTCGAACTTGAGACTATTAGTTAAATTAAAATAATCCCCATTCCCATGCCAGTTAATCCACATACTCGGTGGTATGCATATAGCAGATTATGTTATGTTCCACCCCACACCAGTTTTTAGAAGAACTCTTAGAAAGTAGGAAGTGTTGCCAAGTGGTGAGACTTATAGTCAAGTTAAATGACGACTTTGTCTACATTTTTAGGTAGTAAAGCAAAACATTGAAATTTTACATTTTAGGAAAGTAAATTTTGGTCATAAATAAGGGGAATCTACTTTCTACAATAGTAGAGGATTATATTATGTTCCACCCCACACAAGTTCTCCTCTCTCTCTTGTACTCCCACATGTTTGAAAAGGAAAGAAGCCCTTATTTGGTTAAAGTGACAAATAGATTAGATCCTATGATTGGTATAAGAAAGTTCATGGGAATACGCACTGCTTTTCTAAAGCTTGCTCAGTAGAAGAAGCAAAATACTAAATGAAGGATTCTTGTATGTTTGAATTTGAAGTTTACCAATTTCATAGCTACTGTTATTTATTTACTACAATCACACGATGTAATTCCATATTGGGTTTTAAATAGGTAAAAAAAATTAAAATAATACTATTTAAAAAAAATTATAAATTTCAGACTGTTTTGAAACTATTTACAAATATGGGACTGTCAAATACGTCTAAATTGGACGTGACTGAACACACCTTATTTGGGCGTGACACAAGGAGTAACACATCCAATTTGGGCGTGACTGAATACGCCAAAATTTTTAACCTTTTTACCATATTTATCATTTCACCTTCTCTTTAAAAGTTTTTTAACTTTTTTTTTAGAGTTTGTGAGTGGGGAGCCAAGCGAAATATGTTGGGACACGTGTCACTGATGTATGATTTTGCTGCAAGAATTGGTGGTGATATTGATTATATAAACTTCAAATGGTTATAACTTTTGATAGAAACGTTCGATTGAAGCGTACAATATATCAAAATGCTCGAAATTAAGAGAAGAAGGCCTTGAAAAATTTCCGAAGGGGATTTGGTCAACTATTTTTTCCAAAAAATACCTCTAAGTAGGTGAAAATTAGGATTTAGGATTCAATCATCCAAAAATTTTCTTTTTTTCTATCTTTTTAATTATTTAATTAGTTAATTTAATGCTATTTTTATGTTTTAATTACTTCTCTTAATTTCGAGCGTTTTGACATATCATATGTCTCGATCGGACATTTCTATCAAAATCAATTTCCAGAATTCTATCATACGCTAGTTTTTGAACCACTGCCTGAACTAGTTCAGTTCCTAAACTAGTTTAATTAGCAAAATCAATTTTTGAATTAGTTGAACAAAAATCGCGCAATCGTGCAAACGCTATCTCAAAATTGCGCAATCAATTTTTGGCATATATGGGGCTGTCAAACACGTCCAATTTGAGCGTGTTTGATAGCCTCATATTTATAAATAGTTTTAAAACAGTCCCAAATTTGTAATTTTTTTTTTAAATAGTATTATTTTAATTTTTTTTTCCATTTCAAATATGCATTTCTTTATAAGCATACTTTGGCAAAAAATTATAAATAATACATTTAAATAAAAAAATTTGAGCAATGGTGCAGCTGGGGAAGTATTTGGGCAAATGGTGCACCCAAACACGCCCTAGCCAGGCGTGTTACAACACGCCCAAGCTAGGCGTGTTGCAACACGCCCAAGCTAGGCGTGTTTGGGTGCACTATTTGCCTATAAATACCCCCCAAAAATC
>PYAF01002548.1:237110-265390 GCA_007407185.1 Glycine tomentella
ATGATAATTAAAAAAACACAAAGTTAAATAAAAATAAATAATTTAAAATTAATGCTAAATAAATGATGTCATGTGATAATTCACAAAATTACACCATTTGCAAATGAAATTTACGGTTATAAACTGTCCAAAAGTGTAATATGCTAGTAATGAAAGACTATTTGAAAGTATCATTATCATAACCATTTTAATATTAAAATTTAGAAGTTAATTATGAGAGTGCAAAAGAGTATAAATTTAAAGAATATACCTATTTCAAAATATGTTAAATATATTTATTTAATTTTAATATTTAATATTTAAATAATATAGGCCTAGCGGACTAGCCCGTCCCGCCCCGCGTTTGGCCCGCAATTTTGCGGGACGGACCAGCCCGACCCGCTTTTGATTTGCGGGTTGATATTATCAATCCAGCCCACATTTTTTTGTGGGTTAAGCGGGCCGGCCCGGCGGGCCAAGCCCGTTTTACCATCCCTAATAAGTATTTCATACTTTCATATGACATGTATCCTTAACTTGCAGAACTTTGAGTTCAAGAGGTTGTTGACCCCGTTTTACCATGAAAGTGAGTGTCACACGTACATCCTCACCAATATGTTTTATCTTCTTTTGCTGGGTTTATCCTAGAATCATTAATGGGAATTTTCATTTTCATTTTCTTTGGCTAACATATTATATCTCTCCCACCGACCAAAATCAAATATCTTTCTCTATGTGAAACGAATTTGGGTCGGGCTGGTTCATTGGGCTCGACAGTTTTGTGGGGATTGACTGTGGGATAATTGTCTTTTCATTACTCTTTTTTTTTTTTGCACCTCTTCATTTGTCCAAAGATCCAAAATTAGCTTTTAATTTGATTTTTGTTGCTCTATTGTTTTATTTCTATCTAGAATTCTAGAAAACGTTACATCCTTTATCCATTTGATTTCATTTAGCCTAAATAGTAAATCGTCAAGTATTACACGAGTATTCAAGAGAAATATTTTATAAAAAAAAACTTGTACAACTCTTACTCTATATTTCTTTAGTAGACTAATTCAAAAGCTTGTATGACTTAATTTATGGTAATTAGTATTTGAGGGAAAGATTCTGAAGAGATCAATGATACAAGTCTCATTCTCAATTCCATTTACTCTCTCACTCTCTTAATTTCTCTCTAAACAGAAACTGCCTGTGTGAGAACGACCCCTTGTTCCAACATCTTCAAGAGAACTATACTTTTACTCATTGAATATTATTGCACAATTTGGTACGCTTGATAATGAGTAAACAAAAATATGAAAGAACAAGTCAAAGTAAATGTTAAATGATATAATAAACTACTGTGGAGGAATATAAATAAGGTTTTTTTTAAAATATATAATAATCTGAAGTTAAATTTTTACCTTACCACAACCAAATCAACCATCTACGATGAGACTTAAGAGTATAACATGCACCAAACCCTGTAAAGAAAGTAACCAACAATAATATCTAAGCCAATAAAAACAAGCACCACCAATACTCTAGCCTATGCTTCTTTTATAGACCCCCATCTCCTACGATCGCTTACAAAATGTCCATTACCATAAAATTCACAAAAAGCACAACATTAGCGACAATGATCCAAATGCATGTGCACACAGAAGAACCAGACACGATGGGGGAAGGAGCTGGTTCTGCCATTGCGAGTGCGGGATCTTGGTACTCTTGTACTTGCACAGCCACTTTCATACCATGAAAACAGTAACCTCCATAGGAGAGGTAGTAGTAGGTCCTTGCCTCCGTCATTTGCACCACGTCACGACCACCTCGAGTGATGTTTTTAATGAAGTCCCTGTCTATGCAGTTCTCGTAGCTTGTCTTGTTCACCTCCAGAACGTTGAAGTATCGTCTGTCGAACTTGAAGACTTCATCAGACCCACGTTTATTAATCAGCATAAGAAGATGATAGTATTAAGAGAAAATAACTTACTATTCAATTCATATCAAATATGATTTTTTTGATTAAATAATAATATAAAATTATTTTATATTATTTATGTATGATCAGTAAGAGGGTGAAATCAGACACAATGATAAAATTATGTTTTGGTAACTTATTGATCATGGATTTGAATCCAAAAATAACCTCTTTACATATAAAAAATAAAACTGCATCATTATTAAATTCATTTTTAAATAAAATGGACTTGCATAAACATTTCTTATATCAATTAAAACAAATATAATATACTTAATCATTCAATCACAAATTAATGACAAACTATCTAATATGATAAATTTATTTTTATGATATAGTTATTTTAAAAATTATATTAAGAATGATTTTATGACTTTTATTTGATTGATAATTGACAATGTAAATTTATATATTCGAAAATGTTTATTAAACTCATAAATTTTAAAGATACATTTTAAAGACAAAACGGGAGTTAGAAAATTATAAACTTTAATTATTGAAAAAGTTAAAATTAAATAACAAAATAAAATTTCATATATTCACTATCTAATGGTAAGATTATTACGTTAAGTTTGTTATTTGCCAAAACAAATGATAATTATATACAAGCTTATCCAAAATAAAGTACCTTTAAATTTTATGAAGCTTCCAATTGCGATTAGAATTTTGTCTCCAATTTGAGATCAGTGTTGTTTGCTCCATGTGCGATTTTCGTGCAGGCCAGTCTTTTGTTCTTTATGTTAAAGCTTGCATTCTCAACGTTTTGAAAGGAAGATTCTGCTTCTATTTCTTTTTCTTTTCTGTTGCGATCTTATGCTTCTCTTGACTCTGCTTTTAACTTTTTCTTTTTTACTATATACTGATGACTGTACTTTCAATAGTATTATTACAGGTTAATTTCTTCCAATTGCCCTTATTAATCTTTACCTTCCATTTCTGGATCAGGAATTAATTAGTTAACATGTTTCATTCCCACTTAATTAGCAAAGTTTTCTGAATTTAACAAAAGGTAAAAGGGTACTATGTTCTCTTTTTGTTCTCTCTTATACAAATAAGTGTAGTATCCTTGGTCAATACTCCAACTCACGTAAATAAAGTTTCTGATTGTAATTAACCTATGAAAACCCTATTAATAGCTTTTATTTAAGTATATCTGCAAGTATATAGAGATAGCAATATATAGCAACTAACGTGGAAACCTAATTAAAATATATCACAACTGATCTGTATAACATAAATGAATACATGCAAGATTAATCTGTTCGAACACTTAAACTACACAAAAGAAACTACCCAAAAGAAACACTGCATGCTCAATAGATAAATATATATAATTAATAAAAAAGAAGCAAAAGAAGCCCCAATTCTGTAAAGGGAATTGAACAAATTATAAGGATTTAAAGTTGTTTGTTTTAAATTGGAATTAACCACCATCAATATTTTAGCATAGAACAATAAGCAACTAATTATATATGGTGCAATAATACCCACAAGACAAGTGATATACATTAATTTCGGTTGAACCAAAAAAAAGTTGAAACAATTTACAATGAGTAGTTAAGTTAATTTAAGAAGACAAGTAAAAACTCCAAAATAACAGAAATACTCCCAAAGAGCTTGTGTGTTAATGGCTAATAACTAGTATCAGTCAATTGACATCCCATATATAGGAAAAAATATGTTTGGTCGTAATTGTATATGCAATGTTTTTTTTTTTTTTTTTTATCAAAATAGTTATTAGTTTATTTTCTCAAACCTTCATCTGTCTCTCAAAAATCTAACATCATCAGCAAGACCATACAGCATATCTTAGCGTTTATATCTCTCTCTCTGAAGATCCATTTATAAAGTTTTGAGCAACATTATATCATAGCTATTTTGTAAAATAAGAAAAATCATATGGTACGGTATTCAGATCTATTAGAATGTGGGTCTATCTAATCTTCATCCACATAGAATCAGCTTACTAATAAAGAAGTAAAATGTTCCCAAATATTATGACTCCATATTTAAAGAGAGATCAAATATTGATCTCATAACCTTATTTAAGGAAATATATCCAAGGAGGGGTCAATCACAACTAATTTAGTTAAGAAAACAAATAAAGAAGATAGAATAAGTGTGATGAAATGAAATCGACTATATAATTTTGAAGAACTTGGAATTAAATTAAGAAAACAGAAGGAGAAGTATATAATAGATATGCACTTACTGAGCCAATCCCCAACATAGACATGCTCTTGAGCAGCCCATTCAGTGTAGTTCACATCGTGATTGATCCAACCTTTGGACCCTCCCACCTTGTGAAGCACCGGACTTCCCATGACCACCAACGAAAGCCACCCTATTGCCACCGTACTCGCCGCCACCATCAACCTAGCATCCCTCCAATTCTTCATTGTTAGCTAGCCCAAAAACAGATAAATAGATAGATAGATATAATTAGTTTGCTAGAAACTATATATACTCACCCTTAGTGACCATGATGACCCCATATATATATATATTAAATAGTGTGGGGCAATGGAATGAACTATAGCATATAGCCCTCGTAAAGTGGTGTCTCGAGAATGATGCTTTTAAAGTGTATTGGGTGGTGTAAGAAGTAAGAACAGCCTCAGTGACAGCTAAACGTAAAGGCGTTTCGGATCAACAACACACGCTATTCTTGCTATGTTAGGACTTTAGGACAATGCGATCCCACGCTTTTCTTCATGCAATGAGTGTAGTTAATTAGCATTGTGTCACTGATCAGTAATCTTGTCTTTTAATGTAATTTATGTAAAATAATTAACTAAATAACTGCCAACTTATATACATAATAATCATGAGTGTAAGAGTTTTTCATATATATGCATGTGTACGTTTCTATGCAATTAATATCAGGCAAAGAGTGCTGATCTATTTGTAACCGGCGTAACGTTTTAATTACTCTTGTAGTATTATTGATCATTTAAGTTTCATTAATCTATATAATAATATCGAATGTGTTAATTATCATAAAATTATCACAAAATTTTAAACGGTATTATATTTTATTTAGTGGAATAAAAAAAATGCAGTCACAGTTTTTACAATGCAGATGTGAGTTTCTTAACTGTGATAGTGATGGGCTTATACTCATAATTGGGATAACATTGAGAAATTTGATCACTTTTATATATTAAAAAATAATAGTCCAACGCGTAGCCAGGATAAAAACAAATGACATCTCAATTCTTATAACTTCTAATTATGGAAGCAATAATAGCATTTCATTTTTTATTTTAAAAAATTGCTTGATGACTTCTATACTAAGAAATACGCCAACTAAACTATTTTAACAAATTTAATTGTCTCGACGCAATTCGTTGCAAATTAAGAGAAAGACAACTACATATAACAATCAACATGAAAACTTTCGATCTAAACAAGGTTATAACAGAATCTATGCCGATAAGAATTTCACAATAAAAAAGATAAAATATTTTTCAGAAGTTAAAAAAAATGAACATATTAAGATTAGTTCCATGTCAAATATTTCATAATGTTGAAAAAGTTCAAATACTCTATATCAGTATAACAAATAAAATATTAAGAAAAAATTAGAGCACAACTCTCTTTCTAATCAATTCATAGCTTTGGCTTAATTAGTTTGGAAATTGAAATGCATTTCTACACGGGAAAGAAAGAAGAAAATGGAATTCTTTATTTAAACTTAGTTTCTACCTCCTATTTGAATGGATGAACATATAATAATTAAATAGATAGCTTTTTTTTTTTTTTAATTGAAGGTCTTTTTTTTCTTTTTTTTTTTTTATCATTAAGTCAATCTTAACCCTTGTGTTTCCATGTGTGCATCTATTTTATTATTCCAAATTATGAAGCCCGAAAACGAAAGCACAAATGAAAACACCCATTCTCAAAATCCTACTCCTTGTGGTTCCGTCAAATTCTAATATAACAAATTTAGACATCAAACAACAAGCTTAAATGTAAACATGTGAGAAGCAAGGGATGATATATTGCACATATTTTTTTTTTTTTTTTACTGATTTACTCATTAACCCTAAGCTACATCTAGTCTCTACCTGTAGTAGGATTTTCACTTAAAAACACACCAACCACACAAATGTTCTTTCTCCCCAAGCTTCTATAAGTTTTTACACTAGTATTCTTTTCAAGCCTCTATAGGTTGCACAACTAGTATATTTCTCAAACCACTGCAAGTTGCACAATCAATATTCTTCTCAAGCCTGTGTAGGATACTCATAAACATTATTTTTTTAGGTTAAATTAGTCTATAGGTACCCATCCTATTACAATTTTTTTTTTAATTTGGTCCATATACTTTATTTTTTTAATTCACTCTCGATATTAATTTTAAATTTGTAATCAAGTTTCTATTTTAATTTTTCATGAGAAATCTGTTAAATTTGACAGAATATTTCATATGTCAACCCAAATGGTATTGTTGTTACACATGCATTATCTCCCAATTAGGCCCCTATGTTAAATTTTTAATTTTTTTTTTAATCTAAAATGCCTCAATACTGCATGTCTTTCATTCTCAATCTGTGTAGTATCTCCCAAACAATGACCCAACCCTAAAATGTGGATTTCATATCTTCCAATTGGAAGCCCAATCTTAATGCGTGATTAATCCTTATTTTGTTTGTAATGCACGTCGTTTGCACCTCCTTAATCACCTTTGTAGGAGTTCATGGTTTAGAGTTCGCACCATTGTAATCAACTTAGATATATTGTTTAGAGTTCGCATCTACATGTATGTATATGATGGAATATTCTATCAAATTTAACAAATTTCTCACAAACAAATTAACATAATAACCTAATGACAAATTTAAAATTAATATAAGAACTTAATTTAATATATATACATATCTAATTAAAAAGTTTTGTAATAACAAGAGGATATACATATTTGTTTTTTTTTTAAGCCTCTACGGATTGCTTACGCACAATTAATATTCTCCTTAAGCCTTTGCAAGTTTTTCACATCATCAAAGAATTCTTTCCCTAGTCTCTTCAGGCCACAACACACAGTATTCTTACCTTTTAACATTACAATTTTCTTTCCACAAGCCTCTATAGGTTTCTTGGCTAGAATTTTCATATTTGTAAGTTATGATAGTCCAAGTATTATTTCATAAGTCTCTTTAGAGTTAAAATAATTGTTATTTTAGGAAAAAACGATTGTTCAATAATTATATTAACTAACTATTAACTAATTCAATTGTGCATTGTACTCACATACTCAATATATATATATATATATATATATATATATATATATATATATAAAACACTAGTCTTTTAGTTGCACACTGCAGTACTCTTTCCTTAAGCCTTTATAGGCTTTCAATAAGTAATTTTCACATTTGCATATTCACACAACTCTAGTATTCTTTTTATATGAGAATTAAGAACATATTTTTTTAAAGAAAATGTTAGTGTCTCCATTCAATTCAACATAATATTAGTTAGTGAAGTTTGTACGAAGGAGTCATTTTAATTTTAAATAAAGTTCTTAATAGATTATAATAAAATTCTTATTAATATATATAATTATTAAAAAATTGTACTTTACAAAAAAGAGCGATGTTTTAAAATTTAACACTCAACCCAACCGCCGAATTTGTTTTTGATGCGTTCATTAGAAATGAAAAACGTAATATTAATTTATTTTTTTAATTCACATTTTTTACATTTTATTTTAATTTTAATCTGAAAATATCTTTCCTATTTTCTTTCTCCATCCAAACACGCACACTTGCGTGTATGGTCTCCATTTCCATTTCCCACCAAAAGGCTAAATTGAGTCAATTCCCTCCAAATCGAAACTCAGTGTCTCTCACTCTGACCCTTTAACTTTCTCCGCCGCAATGAAATTCAAGGCCTTCGTGACCGACAACGGCGTGCAGCTCCTGGAGAGGAGGTTCCTCCCGGCCCTGGAGAAAACGGGAAAATCGTGCCACCTCTTCCTCACGCGCGACCACGCCATGTTCCTCCACCACCTCCTCAACGGCGACGGCGTCCAGTGCCTCGCGCAGTTCCGCAAGGAGGCGCTCTTCCACGACTACCGCATCTCCAGCCAGAACGACGACCGCATCGCCTTCGCCCTCGACCTCTCCCTCCTCCACCGCGCCCTCCGCAGCGCCGTCGACATCGCCTCCTCCGCCTCCGCCTCCTCCGTCCCCACGCGCCTCGAGATCAAGCTCGTCAAGAAACTTCCCCCCAATTCCACCCAGCCCATGCCCTACCTCACATTGGAAACTCGCGGGTATAAGTCTGCCGTTATTCAGGATATTCCCATCTCCAAACCCTTGTCGCGGGCGCAGGTTACCGAGCTTCAGAGCGCGCTCGATACGGCGCAAGATCTCCCTCAAACACTCGTTCAGGTATGTTCTCCCCTGTTCCAATTTAGTTTGAATTTTTTTATCCGTAGTAATTGAATCAAATCAAATCATATATTAGGAATTATAACAACACACGCAAACAACTCAACCATCCAAGCTTAACCTCCTTAGTAGAAACTAATTGTTTTGGTGTAAGCAGTGCACAAATTAAATATTTTGAATATTTAAATTGTATTATAATTTAGATTTATGATTTATAATTTAAACTGTGAAATAAAGTTATTTTAAATTAAATTGGATAGGTGTGGTTAAGAAGAGCAAGTATATTTATAAAGATAAAAAAAAAAAAAAAAAAAAAAAAAAAAAAAAAAAAAAAAAAAAAAAAAAAAAAAAAAAAAAAAAAAAAAAAAAAAAAAAAAAAAAAAAAAAAAAAAAAAAAAAAAAAAGAGGTTAGCTTAAGATCGATGAATACGGTTTTTTTGCTAGTTATAGGAGGAATGCGTGAAATGCATCTCCTAACGAGAGGAGAGAATGTTGAGAATGCCTAATTGAAAGAGTAAGGAGAGTCAAGATGCCCATGAAGACTAACATATAAGCTATATTTAAGAAAGAGTATTGGTAATGCCTAAAATGTAAATTATATTTTAGATGAAACTATTGTGATTGAAATTATTTGTAAATTGAAATAGATAAGCATTTAAGATAATCATATAACCTATAAAGACTAAGGGATCTATTTGTTTTTTAAATAAAAGAAAAGGGGGGAAAGGTAAATAAAAAATGGGAGTGCGCAGTTGAGAGAGGGGTAAAACCTCAATTGTGACACGGGAAGAAAGAGATGCGTTATCATGTGTAATCGATGGATAAAATTATCTAAAGAAAAGTTGAGACCAAAAAGATTTATATCCATTATATATTGCTATAAATGATAGATAAAAGGAGGTTAGTTTGAGATGGTTGAGAATTTTTTTTTTTTTTTTTGAGTTACTAATAAAATTACTATCAAGGAGTGAGGAGAGAATATTCAGAATACTTAGTTGAGAGAATGAGACTCCACTCTCCAAATTGAGGATTCTAATTTACAGTATAGGAATAGATCCACTTGTCTGGGTTATTTCTTTTTTTCAATTGTTTGATTTAATTAAGACTAGTTGGAAGTTAATTGGGTTATATTTGCTGAGTCAGCAATTAGTCACCAGTTTATTCAGGTTAGTTACATTCAGTTATGTTATGTTGTTTGTTTACAGCTCATTGTGGCTGATGTGTTCTTGTGTTTGTGTGTGCACAAAGTAGATGAATCAAATGAAATTCAGTCTTTTAATTCTTCTAATTTCCACTTCCAATGCAGGTGCCTGATTTGAATCAATTGTTAAACTTGGTGGATCGGATGAAGCAGGTGGGCGATGTTGTGAATGTGTTCATAAGTAAGCATGGGGATTTGAGCGTGCAGGTTTCGACCACGCTGATCAGTTTGGGTGCTGAGTTTCGGAGACTGATGGTGATTGGAGAGAAAACTGATGCTCCTGCTGAAGATCAAAATCTCAGTGCTCAGACGAGATCATCAAGGTCCATTTCGAGAGGAGATGGGCAATATGTGCAGGTGAGTGTTAAGCACTTCGCCAAGAGCCTCCAGTGTCACTTGACCAGACCAGACTGCGCTTTCTTTGGGATTGCTCCGCAGGGTAGTTGCCTGACGGTGATATTTCAGTTCTTCGTCCCAGGTTCTCGCCAGACTGATAAATCAATCAGCTTGCATTGCAGGCTTCCGGTTCTTGACCCTGGTTCTGGTTAAACTCCAATAGTCTTCTTGTTATGTGTAAGTTCTATTTTGATAACCTTAGAAATTCAGTTGAGAAAATGTCAAGTTGATTAGTATTTATAATGACTGCTGTGATAAGCTTTTTACTAGAATATCATATTATTTTCTTGTATGTATGAAAAAGTTTTATATTACATTACATCTAATATTTTATGATAATGATATAGTTTAGTAATGTGACAGATATAAGGTACAAAGTTGTCTTAGGTACCCTGATGTGCAAGATGGATTAAGGTAAGGGAGCAAATTAGGATATTGAAAGTGTAAGTTTTTTGAAGTCAGGTGATAAGGTGAAATTGAAACAAACTGCAATCTAGAGTAATTTAGATTTTAGAGCAATTAGCAAGGTTTGGTCTTTGCATATACAGATCGTTCCATAGTAAAGGAAAATTTACTGACTCATTCTTTTTTTTTTTTTTTGAAGTTCATGTGGGGTTCTTCGTTGTCCTAATGGTTATAGCTCCCGATTTAGTACATCGCAATTTTACTCCCTAGTAAAGAGTGTAGGAAAAGCTTATTAGAGAGTGTTCTTGACATTTTTTGAGAAAAAAAGTGAAAATGATGGTAAAACAGGTAAGTATTTCATGAATCTCATTGTAATAATGCGTTTGGAGTTAACTTCAAGTACATCAAAAGTTCAAAACCCACTTTTATGAGTTGACAGTGCTGCGGCAATACAAATGGGCTTCACTTTAGGCCTTGAGTTATATAATTTATTTTATTTTGTATGTATGAGTTCATTTGGTTTGTCTACTAGCTATACCAACTGAATCATGAAAAATAATATTAACTCAAGAACCGTCTTTCTATCTAGTTATTCCGCTGAATCAATATTTAAAATAAATAATAACTGGTTTTGGTTTCTGGCATATTGGGCATACTGGCATAGTATATAAAAGTATGATTTAACTCCTCTGCAGTAGGCAAGTGTGTAAAGTAAAAAAGTTAAGATTTATCAACTGTTAATATGAAGTTAGTTTAGATTACGAGCTCAACATGAATGAAAAATTACACACGTTCCATTTATTGTGGGGTTGACAACTATATCATGGAGAAAGCAACAATTGAATTTGACAATGTCCTGATTGGATAAACTTTTTCAAAAATACTTATAGGAGAAAAAAATATGAAAAAAAATAAAATAAATTTTTCTATAATCTAAATTTAACTCATAAATTTTTAATTTGTAAAAGTTCTTTTATATTTGTTTTTCCAAAGCTTATTTTATTTATATTGGTTTTGCCAAAGCTTATTTTATTGTATGTTTAAGTTAATTTTAGTTTATGAGACACTTTTATTTTATTTTTTATTATTATTTTCTCTTTATCTTCATTTGAGGGCTTTTAGAGAAGATTATCTAAATAAGGCCTAAGCAAATAAATATATATGAAAACACTGAGCACTGCCTAATGCAAAATATCACCCATGATCCATTTATTTTAAGGTCAACAACTGTCACCAAGAATACAATAATTGCCTTTGTGAAAGACTTTCTTTGAGATTGTTTCTGGATTGGATCTGAAATGTCATTACCTCAAAGAGGAGAGTGTTTCTGCTTCATCTTTTGTTGGGGCAGCTACAGGTGGAGCTGATGGATTTTCAACACGAATACCATCTTTGTGCCACCATAATAGAAACCATTGCTGCGGACGAAATTGTAATTGGGGGTTACATTCATTGGAACCCCATCTCTTTCGAGTTGTCCAATTGTGTAGTGGATGATCATAGTCGCAAGTTTCGTAATCAGTCTTGTTCACTTCTAGCACGTTCTTTTGATGCATATTATGAACAAAATCTGTAAAACAAACAAGAGTTATCATCAGGTTTAGGGGTCAAATAGTAGCTAGGAAACAGCCTTATTACATTCTTGCATTTGAATTTCAATCCTCAATACTTAGCACACATCCACAGATGTTTGTGTGCGACAAGGATAGACAGAGAATCCGAAGCATCTCTTAAAATAGAAGTAGAGAAAAGCTTTAAAGCATGCCAGAAAGGGAGGTAGAGAGAAAGTGGACTGAGTGAGCTTAAATGCTTGCACTTATCTCATGTAGTGTAGTTAAAACCGGTGCTCCATTCTCCAACCCATGTTGCTCCACCTTGTAGCATATGCCTCTGCCAAGCATAACAAGCGCAGTGCAGGCTAGATGAAGCATCACCATGGCCGGTCCATGAAGGTTTAGCAGAAACACTCTAATTCTTTATATAAATGCATGGTTACATTTGTTTGACCTTTATATGAAATGAAATGAAAAAAAAAAAAAAAAAACTTTTCTCCCCCCTTGACTTTCCACAAATGCATAATTCAATCTTAAGATGTGGTACTCTGTTAACTCCTTGACAAGTGTATCAAATTGTACAAGTAGTAGTAATAATCAATAAAATTGAGTGTCGAGTCCACATGAACTTTGATTGGATTCAGAGTTTGTTTATACTAAATTTTAAGCAACGGACTGAAGAAAAGTTGATATGTTTTAGAATAAAAAGTGTAGAAATGTAAAGTCCAATAGTAATAAAAGGCATAAAAACATAGCAAGGTTTAAAGAACAAGAAAAATAAACACTTTCGGTGTAGAAAATGACAACTTGGTGCAGATTTTTGTAGAAGTATTGGATGTTTGGTCTACTAAAGGTACTCTTGATGTAATGTTAAGGATTTTTCACTAATTAAATTTATTCCAACTATTACATTCACCAACTAATCTACTCAAACTATGATCCCTCATGTGAAAGAGCCTAAGTAACTTGATTTCACTCTTAATCTCTTAGAAAGCTAAACTAAGTAACTTAACTTTAAGAATAAAGATGCATAAATAAGATTAACCAACATCATTTCATCCCTAGATATGGGTTACGTAGAAGTTCCTTCAAGTTATTAGTGTAAAAACATTTCTCAATGATTAAAGCATTATAACATACATGTATATGGGTGATCAAACCATAAACAAAGCAATAAACATATAAAGAAAACACTAATATTGAAATAACATTAAATGGATAGTTGAGATCATTACATCAAAGAAGTTTTAGTATCCAAGTCCCCAACAATAGGTAAGTTAATCTCTCATGTCTATGAGAGACCCAAAACAAGAAGAGAAAACAAAGAAAATGGAGAACAGGGAAGAAGAAGAGCTTCCAAAGTTGCTTTTATCTCCAGAAAACTGTCCTAGACAAAATACCTTCAATGGAACAGTGCCTCTCCTTTTTAAACCACCTCAGAAACATTGCACTGTCATATTTTTTGAAAACTCATTGTGCGTTAAGCCTACATGTGCATGTTGATATGCACATTACAATTAGCTTAAGTGACCGTGCGTTAAGCCTGCATGTGCGTGCTAAGCGCACATGCACGATACAGTTGGCTTGAGAAACCACTAGATGCTTGACACGTGTTCCTTCATGTTAGGCTTTTCACGCTGAGTGCATACTAATGCGCTGAGCGAGCTGCTTAGTTCTTCATACATCTTCAAGTCCTTTGTTATACCAAAACTCTACAAAATAAGGCTAAACACTGTTCGATTCATTAACTTTAACTTTCTTAAGCATCCAAAAGAACCTAAATTCTTATCTTTTTGGATCAAAGAAAGTACTTAAAGAGAAGAAATGAGATAATTACTATGTAATTTAAGTGCAAAAACTAAATATGCATAGCAATTATCAAACTCCCCCAAATTTAAAGCTTTGTTTGTCCTCAAGCAAAAGTAAACTAAACACTGACATGAAACTATATTATATTAATGACAACATGAAGGATTAGAACTTAATCGTAAAATCTAAGATAATTGCATGTTTTCCAAAACAATTTCAACTTCCCAATCATCAAGTTCACACTTGCTATGGTCTACTTGATGAGATCATAGATAGAATGCACCCATCAATTCCAGATGTTAATAAGCATGACAGTTAACAAGGAAAGAGTAAAAATGCTTCAGTCCTCTCAAGGCTAGCATTTTTCTCAAGCACACAAGTGTTTCAGTTACATGTCTTTCATTCAAAATCCAATTGGAATTACACATCCCAACTTTGCACATCATCTCATTCAATGAAATTGCACACACACAACATGGATCACTAAGGACTTTATTAAGCTTGTAACGTGGTTGGGATAACAAGGACATCATGGTTTTTCTTGGAATTCAAAGCACTTAGGGTTCTAGGAGAGCACTCGCTAATTCCCTACTTGCTTGTAAGGCAACCACTCTTTCATTGATCTCCCAACTTCTTATTTACATCACAAGAATTAACATTAACACTAAGGATCTTTTTGTAAGTTTTCTACTTTCATTTCTCATTTCCAGATTTTTTTTAAACCAATATATATATATATATATATATATATATGTCTGGATACATGTCTGGATAATATTTCAGATGAGTAAAATCCAACTATACCAATAGGTAACTTCAGTCCATAGGAGAAAAATTGGGTGAACGATCCAATCTTAGTTTAGAAGCCAGCACTTCTTCTTCCTCCTCTAAGACTATTCAGACCCCAATTTTCAAACCTTTTAGAATGACTGTAGGCGTGTTTAAACACGTCCAATTTGGGCGTGATCACTTCTGTCACTAATTCGGTCGCTAAAGTTTTGCGACCACAATATTGTGATTTTTTAATTTTTTAAACTAAAATCGTTTAAAAATTTATAGTATAATTGTGGTAAATAGATATACCAAAAAAACATTACCTAATTTGAGGTATTTGGAAAAAAAGAATGTGTATAAAATAATATATATATATATATATATATATAATTACGAATATTTTTGTAATTTTATTTAAAAAAAAACTCTCATTTCTCATTTTTTGCTCATATGTAGAGGAAACCTAAAACTATGGTAGTCCTACTTGCAGAACCTATTATCTCCTCTGTCTAACCTAAACCTTAATATATAAATCTAGTTCTTAAATAGATAGGAGAAAAATGGAGAATGTGAAAGGGAAAAATACGATAAAAATCTCATCCCTTTAATTTTTAACTTTTGTTTTCTTTTTAGGATTTAATTTTCTTTGTCTCTCTTATGTTTGCTTTGACTAAACAAATATACACACTACTCTAATCTCAAACCAATACCGATAACAATTACAAATTAAGGTGGAGGTTCATTTAAGTATTTTTTTTATATTTTCATTTTCAAACAAAATAAAAAATAAGAGTACAAATTATTTACTTAAAATATTTTTAAAAATATTTTTAAAAAGAGGTCCAAAAATGAAAACAACAAATCTAACAAATAATTTATATATATATATATATATATATTGGATTAAAATACCCCCTATGCTTCTTAATAAAATTTCTATTTATTGATAAAAGAAATAAATAAGAGACCAAAGAAAAAAGATGTTGTCATCTTAATGTGGGACAAAACTTTCATACATTAAAATGGTACTATTGTTGGTTTGATTTGCAAACAAAATTGGTAATACATTTCAAATTGTTTGTAACGCATGCATAAATTTCGAGGTCGAATGAATTTCGAGCGTATAAACTTCAAACGGTCATAATTTTTTTATAGAAATGTAAGATGGAGGCGTACGATATGTCAAAATGCTCAAAATTTAGATAAGTAATTAAAAAATAAAAAATAACATTAAATTAACTAATTAAATAATTAAAAAGTAAAAAAAAAGAAAAATTTTAGATGATTGAATCCTAAATCCTAATTTTGAAGCACTTAGAGACATTTTTTGGAAAAAATAGTTGACCAATCCCCTTTTGCAATTTGTCCAAGCCTTCCTCTCTCAATTTCGAGCGTTTTGACACAAACCACACCTCAATCGAACATTCCTATCAAAAATTATGATCGTCCGAAATTTATGTACATTGCGCTTCAAAATGACATGTGTCACAATCAGGTGAAACAAGCTTAAATTGGACGTGTTTGACTGTCCCATATTTCAAAATATTTTAAAAACAACCCCTTTTTTCAAATTATTTATTTAAATTTGCCTTTGTATCTAAATTAATTCAAATAAAAAAGATAACTTATATCTAAATCAATTATAAATTTTTCACAAAAAATTAACAGAATATAAATTTTTTTGTTGTGCAAAAAGAGGGTGAAAAAAATTTACAAAATTGACACATGATTCTATTGACAAAATATACAAAAGAAACATAATTGCATTTTGTATTTTCTTTTTTGCACTCTCTTTTTACACAATAAAATCATGTTTTCATGAAAGGGTATATCCGAGAGGGGAAAAAATTAAAGTACATTTATAAGTTGCTCCCTAAAATGTAGCTTGGTGCAACATTAACCAATAATTAAATTTATAAGTTGGTGATAATAGATCAGATTATGACAATTTGTCATATAGATGTTAAACTGTTTACTTTGACATAAATGACACAAATAGTTGAAAATATTAATTAATTTATAGCTTACTATACTCTTGAGAATATGTAAATAAACTCCTATGTTTATGAAGTCTACATTCAAATATCTGGTTGTCTTGCAACGATGCAAAAGATACCTAAATTATATAAAAAATAGAAATAAAAGAAATATCAATTACAAGCTATTGGATTATTAAAAAAATCACAAAAAAAGGGTCTTCTAAATTAGTATAACCTTTTTAATATATAAAAATTTGGGACTATCATGTACGAAAATTGGAGAAAAGTAAAATGCATCGATACTACACGCACATGGACAAGGCCCTACTAGTCCAAAAGCATGATACCACCACATTCCCGCAATTCCCGCATTTGAATTCTCCAACAAATTAAATTAAATTAATTTAAACCAGTTTGACATATTTCTGATCATTAACATACAGAAATACAACACATTTTGAAAATCAAGCACAAACACTACCTAACTTGAAACATCATCCTTTGACCCATTTGAGGTCAACAATTAATATCACCATGCAAGCAACAATTGCCTTTGAGAAAAAAGAAAAAGAAAAAGAGTAACACAACATGAACACTATCCATTGGTGTTGTGCAATGGTGGTGTGTAAAATAATATCACTACCAGAAATGAATGAATGCATCCCATACTGCTCCAATGGCAAAAACAACAGGCATGAGAAGAATGCGGTCTTGAGAGAAAAGGGTTGGCGCCGCGGACTTTACAGGGGCAGCTTTTGGTGGAGGTGGTAGCTTTTCAACATGAACCGCTATCTTCATGCCGCTGAAGCAGAACCCTCGGCCACTGATAATGTAGTAAGTTTTGGTTACATTCAGTGGAACCACGTCTCTTCCAGCTCCCCTAGTCCAATTTGTGAGTGGATGATCGGAGTTACATGTTTCATAATCTGTCTTGTTCACTTCCAGCACGCTCGCTTGGTTCCTATCGTACACAAAATCTGCAAACTAACCAAGTTAGCATGAAGATAATAACTAGTTACCATTGCTCATCTATCTTCCAAGCACATTCTCTTGGTTCGGAACTCGAAATTAGCACATAACCACACAAGTTTGTTCATGGCAACTGAAAGCAACTGTTGTGTGCTTCTATTAACCAAAATTAACGTATCACCAAATAATGAGAGACTACAAATCAATATTACACAAAACAGCTATTAAGATAGGAAAGATAATGAACATCTATATCTGGTATGTCGCATTTCATTAACAAATTAAGATACTAATGGAGAGTAAAGTTGATTCTTTTACCTTATTTTTGCCGAGATGATGATGGGAATATTCAGTTTAACTTGTTGATTAACTTTAGCTTAATTAGTGAACTCATAAACTAGAGCAGCTGGCTTTCAATTCAAAGTATATACCAGCAAACAGTGCATCTTAACATAGGTAAAATTATTTAAAAGTTAAACAAGATCTTCAATTCTCAATACTTGTTTCACATTTCAAATGCCTCATCGATATTCCAGATTTTTATTTAACCCCTCAATTATAGTGTTATTTTTCAAACATTATCTTGGTAGTGAGCATCCAAAACTTACCACCACCAGGGACAGAAGGTGCAAGAACAAAAGACAATGACAAACACAAATTAACTTACTGTCATACCAAAACTAACCAAGAAAAACTCAATTTGGCGAAAATGAGAACTTTATGGTTTCACACTTTCACCCAAACATGAAAGTAATTAGGGATCTGGAAATGCAGAACAAGGCAACAAAAGCATAAAAAAGGATTCAAATTCCAAACCCTATTTCTTATTTACACTCCCTCATGACAGAAAATGCCAATTAAGAACTCAAAAGGAAATGGAGCACAGAGAGGGAAGAGAAACCCCAATGCCATTCCCCTAAAAATCCTATTTTTACAGTTAATATACACATGTTGGACAGAAACACATTACAAATTTACAATTCCTCAGTTCTTCTCATTCAATTTCTTTCCCTTTTCTCAATCAGCAAAAATGGATCCAATGAGAGGCTCAAAGGTTAACAAAAGATAGAAAACCATAAGATCTGAAATCATCCAATGTAGACCCTCTTGATTTCAAAACATGGTAAATTGAGTAACGAACACAATATATATATAAAAAAAAGCTACCAACTTTAATCAACTTATCCTAGTGTTGAACTAATTCAGATCCAGTTCATAGAAAGGGTACAGCAACACTCTCTTTATCAAGGTAGAAAACACCTATAGAGAGAGAGAGAGAGAGAGAGAGAGAGAGAGAGAGAGGGTACTTACAGAGCCAGTCACCAAGGTAGAAATGTTTGCCTTTAGCCCACTCAGTGTAGTTAATATTGGGGTTCCAAAACTGGTTGTTTCCAACAGTGAACTTGGTAGCAGAAGCTTCTGGCAACATGAGAAGAACAGTGAAGGCTAGAAGCAGCAGAAGCACCCTCTTCATCCTCTCCATCACTGTGTCTTTTGTTTTGCCTGCTTTGTTTGCAGTTACCCTCTTCTTCACAGTTCTTCAACAAACTTTCTGGAACACTCTGTCACTATGTTCTGTTTTTTTGGCCTTTTAAGGATACCCCTTTGGGTTCTTTTGGGGTTTTTTAATAGCATTAGTTGTGAAAGTTGTCTTTTTTGGTTATTTAATTTCAAGGGTTGTTGTTGCTTTCTAGATCTACCATTGATTTTTTATCTCAATACACGGAGGAGATTGCACAGCTTCTATGGTATTTTTTTTAATTTTTTATAGAAAAAAATCTGCGGAAGGGTAAGGGTTTATTTTATACTACTATCTTAATATCTTTTAGTGGGAAGAAAGGAGTAAAGAAAGATATAACTATCCTTATTTGATACTATTAATAAATTAAAATATATGTTTTTTTATTTTTTGGATTCGCTGAAAAAATACCAAACTATTTATTATTTTCATCTGTAAAATCTGTTTTTTTGAAAAGCTTAAATAATTGAAGTAAAAATGTAAAATAGATACATCATACATGTGACTTCTTTTGGCTCTCATTCTCAATCCTACCAACAAACTAATACAAAATGTCGGTCATAGAAAAAATTATCCAACTGTTTTGTTTTTTCTACTTACAGATAAAATATGTATGTTATTATTATTTTTCTCTTTCTAATCAAAATCCAATGAAATATTTTCTGTAATTCCATTCAATTATAAATTATCATACATAATAGTTTTATTATTATCATATTAATTACATTAAAATTATATATTATTTTTGATTAGTTAACAATTTTTTAAATATATTTCAACTATTTTAATAAATAATTTTTATTATTTCCCCCACAAAACATGTATCAAACAATGAATTAGTACTAAGGATATATTTAAATAAATTTCTCCAAAAACATTTATAGAAAAAAATGAAATTTTTCATAAACTAATTTTAGTTTATGTATAAACTAATTAATAAAAGAATATCATATCACTTTTTTAAAAGATGATTTATAATTGACACATAAATAATTTTAACTTAAAGAAAATATCATTTTTTTTTTATTTTTTTACTTTCAAAGTATTTTTGAATAAGTTTATCCAAACACACCATGAAAATCTTTTAAAACTATTTGCTCAATCTCTCACTGTCTCACACCAAGTCTATGTCAACATTTGTAGCAAAAGATATTTGATAGTTTGAGAGATGTTAATGTATAAAATAATTTTACAATTAAGTTTAGATATTACTTTCTAATTACTGAGTGTACAAATTTTGACATTGGCAGCTCATTAACAATCATCTTAGGTGTAATTTTTAAAATAATTATTATAAAAATTAACAAATTTATATATGTGATAATTTTTAATAGGATAACAATATAAAAACCTTTTACATTATCATTACATTCTAATGAATCTTAAATGTTTTTCATCCTTCAAATTTAGGTGATTGTTGTTATTAGTTCCATTAAATTCAAATGTGTTATGTATTTAGACATGTAACGTTACATGTAATTTCAAAGTGATTGCTCACGTAATATATCTATATGTATGTTACATTATCATTAAATGTTGAGAAAGACATTTTTTATAAAAAAAAAAAATATATATATATATATATATATATATATATATCAAAGCAAAACTAACCAAACAAAATTAACAATTTAAAACAAAATGTCATATTTTCAAGAACACAAAATATGTTTAAACCTTATATATTTTACAATGAATAAATCAAGGTAGTAAGTGTACATTGTCAAATTTGTTCTTTTTCTTTGAGGTTTGATAATATTTTTATAATTTCTTGAAAAGTATACTTTATTTTTCTTAAAATATATTTTTCCTTTTTGACATCATAAGATTACCTTTTATTTTTACGCTTTTATTTGTTAGGCCAAGAAGATTATCTTATTTGGTAAAGCTGTTTGTATAAAAAAAGGCATAAAATAGTATTTTGACTCTAATAAAGTAATAAAATTATAAGACTTGACTCACGACATACCATTGCAAGGTTTAAGTGTAACATAAACACACAATAACAGCATTAATTATAGTACATCCTAGGATTATATTCTGTGGTTCTCATCAAGTCTTCCCTCCGTTGAAAAAGAAAAAAGATACATCAAAATCACATTCACTATGCGTTTTGTGTTTGGTAATTAAACTAGCTACTTAATTATGTACTTGGAATTCCTTAAACTCAACTCGTAGTATTTGCTAAAGAAGCTTTATTTTAGGAGCATGAAGAGGAACATGTATTGTAGTTTCAAGTGTGCTAACAAGTAACAAGTGAAAGTAGAACATTAACATTTCATAGTTCGACCAAAGAAATTCCAACATGGTATTGTAGTTACTTTATGCTCTTTGAGAAATGGTTAGCAAAATAATTATCAACAAACGTATATCAATTTGACAGCTGGATCAAAATATTACATTCTATTACTATCCTTATCTTCTAATTGTTATTTCTTGGTGTTCATTGAAGGATTGGCCAGATCCATGTGTTAGGTGATACGAAAATCCAGAACATGCTCTAAAAAAAAAAAAAAAAAAAAAACTTTTTCTTCTTTAGCAATGAGCGTGGTCCAGGTTTTCCTAAAATCACGATAACGCAACGCAACGCGTACATTAATAAGACATGCAAAAGTTCGCTGTCTCATACCTATTTTTAAATTTTTAAATACGGAACTTGTGGGACAAGTGTGAAGATAACTTACTCAATCTGTTTAGAATTTGCTGTACTCCACATAGAAACCTGGGTGAATAAGCTATCTTATTTTTTGGAAAACAAAAACAAAAACATGAGTATACATAACTTGTATATTTCAAACAAACAAAAAAATGAAACCACAATATTATCAAATTGTAAAAGGTGTACAACTTTGTGTAGTTTTTTTCAAAATATTATTTACTTCTCGTGGTTGCTGCCTTTGTGCAATAGCTAACTTAATCTTGCTCTCAGAACTAATGTGTAAATTTTAATTGAAAATATAATGGGCATAAAATGTTATGATTTTTTTTTTTTAACTATCCATGCTTAGAGCTTTTGACTACTGAACTTGAGATATTTCTCAGAAACTTTGGTCATTTGACTTGGCTATAATTATAATTCTCAATTTAAAACTTAGGGGGTGTTTGAAACAGCTTTAAAAATTAGATTATTTTAATAATAAATATATGTATAATCAATTATTCTTATAATTGATTATAATCATAATAATTTTGTTTGGATAAGTTTGTTGAAAAGTGATATAAAAATAATTAATTTCATTTGGATGCAATAAAAATCAGTTTTTACATAATAAAATAATACAAAAACAGCTGAAAAGAATAATAAGTTGTTAAAAAATAATCATAAACTACAAATTTTCAGCTTCATAAAAACCATTTTATCAAAAACAACCTTTTTCTAAATTTAAGCTAGGATTCCAAACATCCAGTTAGTCTCGCATTCATTACTCTTTTCTAAAAAAGTATAGTTTACAAAAA
Organism: Glycine tomentella; assembly: GCA_007407185.1. NCBI lineage: Eukaryota > Viridiplantae > Streptophyta > Magnoliopsida > Fabales > Fabaceae > Glycine > Glycine tomentella. Next base: position 259,515 of record PYAF01002548.1, read on the forward strand.
TTAAACTCAAATTTTTCTTCACAAATTCAATGTGTTATCAACTAATCCTAATCAAATGGGTATGATTATGTTTATTTGATGGGCCAATTTCTTCTTTCAAGTCCTTTTTTTATCCATGAGGTGGTGATCATTATTGCTGGGCAAGGGTAAGGTGATATTGCTATTCTTTCATATTAGGGGCATTTAAAATTAAAGGGCATCAATTTCTTCAAACCGAGTTTATGCTACCTGCCTCTTTTAGTTGCTATTTTGATTCCAGTTGGTTAACCATTTGAATTGGATAATTATGATGTTAGATATCATGCTTGGCAACAATCATGAAAGATGTTGTCCTTTGATTCCCTAGTAGAGCCACATTATCATTCTTGGACTAGGAGTATCATTTGTATACACAAAAATGCAAGAAAAATAAAATCTCCAAAATGAAAGTAGGTCAATCAGAACTTTTTAGAAAAACTGAAAAATAAAAATCTTTCTTTAATGATCAAAATCCTAAAATAATAAAACTTTAATGGAAACTAATCAGAGGAAGTACCACCTTTAAGGTAAAGAAAAGCCCAAGAAGGTTAAGTCCAAGACTACTTTATTATAGACGCTCAAATCAACAGTTAACAGTTAATTAAAAAGTAAAAACGCATAAATTTGCATGTTGACATGTTAAAAACGCATAAATACCCTTTTACAGCCTCCAGACTAAAAGAAAAAAGTTTGAAATTAGAATTAGAAGAAAAGTGAAAATAGAATTTTGAATTTTGAATTTTTATCTTTAGAAATCAACCTTTCCCTTCCATACATATAATTAAAACCACCTAACATAGTCATTGTTGCCTTCTCTTTTCAAAACAACCACATGGAAACTGTCCTTTCTCATCCAGAAAATTGTTATTGAAACTTAAAGCATATGATACTACCTCATATGTTAATATAATACTAAAGTTTATAGTACTAATTACAATGCAATCAACACAAGAAAAAACAACATAAAAGATGCCATTAATTATTATATAAGAACCCAATATGAGCTTCCTCATATGTTAATTACAAAAGCTAAAGTTTGTAGTCATGATTAAGAGAAATTACCCATTGCAAGTATCATTTCCTAGAAAATATAAATACCCTTTGAACACTGTAATTGAAAAGGTACTTTTTGTTATGTTCAATCCAACCTTCTCAACAAATAAGCAACTTGGACTTCCTTTGTCAATGGCATGATCCAATCACTGTATAGATCAGCAACCAAGCTTGGATTTATTTTGTAGACAGGTTCAGTTCTATGTTCCTTCGTAGTTACAACCAGTTCTTGCCCATAAGTCTTGGTCTTCATGTCAACTCTCCTCTTAATTGCCTCTTCAACTTCAGCATATGTTAGCAATTCCATCAACTTGTCCTTGTCCTGAAAAGTCACCATGATAAGACAAAGTTGATTCTGTGAAAAATCCATCTTACAGAAAAATGAAAATGAAACCTGAAATTGTCCCTCAGCAATATACAAAGGTTGCAAACTTGTCAAACTTGTAAGCATATCCATATCAGTACCATTTACCAGTAACCAAATAGATTTATACATGACCCAGAAAAAAATATGACATGAAAATTAACAGTTTAGCACGATTAGTTGATCAATAATTTGATTAAAATGTTTGCAATGTGAAGCAGATTTACGATTGACTATGTAAATTTCCTAGTAAAATAAAATAACAATAATTGTATCCGTGTCTTGCCCTCTAAGGCTCTAACAGGTATTTCTATTGTACCTGTGCTATAATTGCATCTTTATATGAATCTGGACTAGCTTGATATTTTGCCTCAGCTACATATTTTCCATAATGAATTCTCTTTGAGAGAGCCTGCAGTCACAAGAAAACAAATGTTTCCATCAATGTAAGAGCCAGAACTTATGATTACAATCTCAAGTTACTCACTTAGAGGGAGAGAAATTGCTGAACTTTTCAAAATAAAGCAAGCTATATATTGACCAAGGCAAGTTACAATTTGTACTAACATAAAAGATGATATAGGCTTGTGTTCGTAATGGGTATCCATATTAGTTTTCTAATTCTATCACTGGTCTTTATCTTTTATTAAGGGGGCTGTCAGGCAGATTATGACTTATTTTCTTTGGAAACCTATCACTTTCATGGCCTGATCCTGTTTTGTAGGTCACCACAGAGTACAGAATTTACTCTCTAAGGAAAAGAAAAACTCCCACTAGCATGTTCCTGTTTGGATGAGGATCAGATTTTTTTGTTCTTCAATAAAATGAAAGATTGTTTCAGAAATATCAAACCCATTGATCTTGACATTGCACATGTAAAAAGTTAAATAACAAAGAAGAAATAAAAAAGGATATGGAATGACAGTATAGATAGATTCATATATAATAGATAATAAAACTATATGCTTCGATATCCCTTAATATGAAGTAAATTAAACAATTGAAAATACAAGGTGGTACCACCCTGGCCATCATTTCAGTTTACAACTGAATTTGACTAAAAGGAAATAAATAAATGTGTACCTGCAAGCATATTACATCACAAACAGCACTGGATCCAGAGTTACCATCATCCCCTTGCTTGACTATCTGTGGGATAAGAACTCTGAAGTACAAACTCCATACTTTTTCATTTATGTTAATTGAATCAGCAATAGGGTGCAACACCTATCCATACATAATACAGAAATTCAGGGAAGAAGCAATTAGCACATAAATAATATAGCAACAGATTCATTAAACCTGTGACATAGACAGGCAGACAGAGAGAAAGAGAATTACGCTGTAATTTTTTAATTAACAAGCTGATTGATATTCCTTTTACTCTATGTTTTACTGTTATTACTTTGTGCAAGCGTTCTGGGTTGAAATAGTCTAATAGCTTATACTATCATAGAATGGGCATCTCCCTACTTAGTGTACATTTTTTTATCCTTTTCTGTGTAACTAGTCTAATATGAGGATATTCGACGAAAGGTATCAGTGGTATCGGTATGTGAAAAGATGAGGGAGTATAGATTGAGGTGGTTTGGGCACGTTATGAGACATCCACTGGATGCTCCCGTAAGAACAAAAGTTCGTTACCAAGAACTCGACACAAAGAGAGATAGAGGTCGATCGAAACTTGCCTAGGGAAAGGTAGTTAAACAAGACCTAATAGAGTGGGATATAGATTGGCAGACGACATGTCTTAGGACGGAGTGGAGAAAAGCTATAAGTTTGGTGGAGGGTTAAACCCATCAGGAGTTCTATGTTTCAGTCGTTCCCTTATTTTAGTTCTTTTCCTCTTCTTTTCTCCCTTCTTCCTTTCACCATTTTTTTTCTCTCTTTCATCTTATTTCCACTTGTTCTTCCCCTCTCCCTTTCTCTTTCTTTTTCTCATTTCTAATTTATCATTGGGTTCATCTACCACTGACCCCAATGAACTTGGGTTAAAGGTGTTGTTGATGTTGATGATGTTTCGGTGTAACTAGTGACTACAATATTTTAATCTCATCATAATTGAAAAGAGAAAACAACCATTTCAATTAATAATAACAAAGGACCACCTCTTTTACCGATCCTACTTTCAAGGATCTATTTCTTTAAATAACCTTTTCACACAACAATATTTAAGCCAGTTTCTGATCTCCAGTTTTAAAAATCTAAAGAGAGATAATTGAGTAATTCACATGTCTTTACACCTACATAGCTAGTATCACTGATAATGACATGAATAGCAAGTCATTAAACTCCTCCCATGTTGTAAACTCCTAATTCCTAAATACCGCTTCAATCAACTTGGACAGTAGGAATTTAAAGAATTATACACATTTTTATTCTATCTACCTGAAAACATAGTTCTGTCAAAGTGAACATAAGGAATATTGTTTACCTGAGGATACTGCAAAGGTGGTAACACTGGTTCAGGTAGGCCATCTGGAAAGAATGGATGTTCATCAGGGCTCTTGTACCTACCCACCTTCAGTGGAATAGAAATCCAGTCAGCAAAAGTAACATTTATATATCAAACATTTGTGCCTTTACTCAATCATTTTTTTTACAGAAAACTTTTAGTCAAAAATTGCTTTTGAGACTTAGGTCCACACACACCTTGGCATGAAGCCTCTCAGTTTCCCTGACCATGTACTCAACCAATGAGCCATGAAATCCATCCATGGAGAAGGCATCAGGGTCATATGTATCTTCATTGTAACAGTATTGCGCTCGCTCGATGAGTCCGAAGATTATGCTATCCTCTTGACGAACTAAAGAACGTCTTATATGATCAAGGGTCAGGTTGTCACTCTCATCAACTCTTTTCTTTGTTGGCACTGACCTACACAAAAGAATTAGGGTAATTTTAAAAGATGACTGAACAACATAGAAAGAATAAAATGATGGGGAAGACATCACTTGCAATCTCACTAGCATCCCACTAGACAAACAAAACAAAAATTGAAAGCATAACAGTGAGGAAAAAAAAACATCCACCATATAAAAAGTATAAAATATAAATTCAATTTCCATGCATTGTCAAGTGTAAAAAAAATTTACACCAAAAACTAATCAGAAATCATGATAAATATAATTTTGAAGGTCTTTATTATAAAAAACAAACAAACAAACTTATAATTTTCTTGTAATTTTGAAGTAATGTTATGTTAACACTGAAAAAAAAAATTACACTATACGCACATGTGTTATTTTCTAATAAAATATTTGATGAAAATAAGCACCTACAATATTAAGAATAAAAAAAATAATTCCATGCTTACATTACATCTTTAAGTAATTGAAGAAGTGACCATAATATAAAAAAAGTGTATTATCCTTCTTAAGGCACTATTTAAGCAAGCCTTGGAATTTTTTTATTTAAAAAAGGACAATTGCTGTTAAATTTTCTGATCAAGCACATACAACTAACCCAATTGCATGCACTTTCCTCTTTGCTAATCCTCCAATTCTCATTGAACCCCAATGGTTGACTTCAATTAGAAGCACCCCAATTGGAGAAACATAGCAGAACAACCAAAAAATCGAAACTTTCAGATTAAAAAACTGAATTTCAGAAAAAAAAACCCAAATGAAAATGTCTCTTACTCGATGGAAGCCGCATGTGCCCGGAGAGAAAGATTGCTTTTTGGGGCGAAATCCGAGGTGGGGTTGAAGGAAATCGAAGCCCTGCGAGTTGTGCGATGGAAAGCGCATGTGGGTGTTGAAGGGACTGAGATGGTGGTGGCTCTTAAAAGCTTAGAATCCATTAAAAGAGAACGAACGAGAATGTGGTTTATGGAAAATTCGACAAAGAGGGAAGAAGCTTTTAAAAGAGTTTAAAACATAAAAAAGAAAAAGAATGATTGAGAAAGAAGTTAGTAGGTGAGAAATGACAAATGAGAAATGAGAAATTCAAAGGTTGTCGACTCCTGAAACGTAGTAGGTGGAGATGTGAGTGACCACACCAAACTCTGACGTAAACGGTTTGGTGTAATGTGGATAATTAGTATTTCGACACTTGCTTTTTTCAAGGGTAAATATGGGTTGAAAATTTGAGATAAATATAAGATAAGAGTAGTATTTTATATAGTACTACTATTTATTGGGATGGAAAAACTTTATCTATTCATTCGAGTAATATTGTGTTCATCTCATTAACCAAGATATAGGATTTTAGTTTAGTGAATAAAAAATATAATTAAAAAGAAATGCATATTAAAGATGGAAAATTGATATTCATACCATTTTTTTATAATTATGATATTAATATAAAGTAGTTTCATAAAAAATATTGATTAATTTTTGTTAAACACTATAAGTATTTATAATAAATACTTTTCTTCCAATACAGTTTATGGTTTTAATTTGTCTATTATTCCTAAACTTTTTAGAATTTATGGTTTTA
>PYAF01002548.1:265490-304401 GCA_007407185.1 Glycine tomentella
TAATCAAAATTTTGATCAACTATAGACTTAAAAATATTTTATATAACATCATTCTAAAATTGATTTTAATGGACAGTTTTTTTGTAAAAAAAATAATTGATATAGAATATACTTTAAATTGAATTTTATAAAAAGAACTCAATCAAACTTTTAATTTGAATCTTATAATAAACATCGAAAGTAATATTTTTTAAGTTGTGTGCATTAACCTTATATGCCAAGAATTTTGGTTGGGATACAGAGATAGATTTCATATAGTAATTAAAGATAGGTTTAAAATTTTTCTTAAAAAATTACTACAGCAATATTTTTTTAAAATGGTATTAACCGTATTGATAATTATGTTTTAATTATTATCTCTTTTTTAACTGAAAATTATTATCTTTTATTATCTTTGTCTCCTACATATAAGACTCTTTTAATTAATTTATACTTTTTTTTAAAAATGATTAATATAAACAGTAATATTAAATTTGGTAATAATTTATATTATTTTATCAATATTACCCTTAAAATTATTGAAACTCAATTTTTTACCATTTAATTATTTTTTCACCTAATTATGTGTTCGTTTTTTTATTTAATCCTTATAAGAGATATAATATATTTTTTAATACATTTCATTTATTGTAAAGTAATTAAAGATATTTGGATAAAAATAATTAATATAAAAGGTAACTTGAAAAAAAAATCTTATAAAAAAATAAATAAAATTGATAAAAGAGTTTTAAGAACGGAGGTATTTTTACATGTATTTGGTCTCGCACTTTATATGTATTTTTATTTATTTATTTAATGAGAAAATGACTCGCGTAACGCGTTGGTAAGTTGCGTGGCGCGCTCGACGTGTTCCAACCTCCAACTTCTGTTTGATCTGTCGACGACTCCACGTCAGTTCACATTGGTGGTCCTTTTTTATTATGTAATAAATTAATAATTAATTACTTGTTTGTTAACGTGTTGAGCACTAATTTTTCAGTTAACTTTAAGAATTATATATTTAAATTATATAATTAGTTTATAACAATATTATTTTTAATATTTGAATAATATAAAATATTGACGTATTTGACAAAATTTATATTTTGATTCTTTAACCTTTACTTTTCTTTAATGTTTTAATTTTTTTTTTTCAATTTAAGATTTTATAGTCAATTTAAAAGTCTTATTAAATATCACAGGACTTTTGAAAAAAATATATATTACATGAATTTTTTGTTAGTTTTTTTATTAAAAAAATCCTCGTCCAATTCATTTTTTTAATTAGTCATTTTGAGTAATATAAAAAATATGTATTGATTACAAGAATCAGTCAATTATTAATTTATAACAAATAGAATATCTGTCGTTATCTAATAATAAAATGTAAGATAGTAGCATATCTTACCCTTTTTCTCAAATTGAAATATATATGTCATATGATTCGAATTCGTTATAAATGTGGTCAATTTAAGTTTTTTTTTGAGAGATTTAGTATATGTGTTTGCAAGTTTATTTATAGAATTGATAAAATTACGAGTAATTTATCTTAAGAGTACATTCTCTCACACAAAGTGATCATCTATCTCTATGTGTTTGATTCATTCATGGAAAACCTTATTTAATGTTATACGGAGAGCGACTTGATTGTCACATATTAATGTAGTGGCTTGAGTGTCTCCAAATCTGTGTTGTTGGGGAAGTTGTCTAAGCCATGTAATCTTGCAAGCGGCTAATGCTATCGCACGGTATTCAGTTTCAACACTAGATCTGACAATTGTGTCTTGCTTCTTGCTTCTCCATGAGATCATATTCCCTCCAATAAGAAAACAATACCTAAAGTGGATTGTTGGAAAATTAATTCTTAAATCTTTATGGTGGTTCATCACCCAATAAAACCCCAGAAGCATCATATTGAATCATCAAGAAATCATAAACAAATAATGTCTACCTGTTTCTATCGCGACAGTGATTTATCTTTAATCTTCTAACCTTTAGTCTTTCCTTATGAGTTTTAGTCTTTCTCAGTCAAATCACTCCTCAAGGGCAAGGTTGTTAGAATCGCGATTCTACGTAGAATCGTGGAGGCCTTGTAAAATCGAATCGTAGAATCGACTTGTAGAATCGTAAGAGTCTACTTCAGATAAAATAAATAAATAAATTACCTTACCTATATATAAATATAAAACATAAATTCATAAAATGATACAAATACAATCATACAATAAGTTCTTAGTCCAAACTCCAAAATAGAAAGTTCACATCCAATCAAACATAAAGTATAAATATGCTACCAAACATAAGTTCTTAAAATAAAATAGTTATAAAACATAGAAATAGTTCAAAGGTCCATTAATTCTCTAATAAAATCATCTCCAATGTCACCACCACCACCATCATCATCCTCATCTCCATCTCCTTCAAGCTCTTCATCGGTTGAGAAGTGATCTTGAACATTATCATTCAAAATCAAAGTGTCCATATCAAATGCATCCAATGTTGGATCACTTCCTTCAACCAAGTCATTGTTTCCACTACCACTTTCATGTAGAGGTTCCTCAAGTTGGACATTGACATTGTCTTCATCAAAAACCTCTGTTGTTATCCACTCATCATCAGATTCCATATCTTCAAATGGAAGAGCAATCGTTTTTCTTAGTTGTCTACTTTTGAGCTTCAAATTATACATGATATAAACTAAGTCATTCATCTTCTTTTGATGCAAGCGGTTTCTCCTCTTTTTATGAACCTATAAATAACATTCAATATGAAAGTTGATAACTTGTCTAAACTAAAGAAAAACAAATACAATTTAAACACAAATAAATTTATGAAGTTCAATTACCATTTCAAATGAACTCCAATTATGCTCACATCCAGAAGAGCTACAAGTTAAGCTCAAAACACGAATAGCAAACCACTTTAGTTCTGGACATCCATCCCCAAACATTTCCCACCATTTTGCAGGTGGCATAGTCTTCCTAGAGTTTATTGCATTCTCCATAGAAAAGAGACCTTTAGCAAAATGAAATTCAAGAAGTTGCCCATTAATTTTGTTCCTTACCCCAACATCCTTTACCAATCTCATCATACAAATGAATAATCCTTCTTTCACTTCTCCATTATCCTTTTTAAAGTCATCTTCAAAATGCAACTGAGGATTAAGGTAATATGCAGCTGCATGCAAAGGTCTAGGTAGTTGGTTCTCCCACCTTTTATCAATAATTTCCCAAACAGGTTCATAACTACATAGATAAATAAAGTAAATCATATTTAAGATTACACATAGATAAATAAAGATGAATATATTTTAAAACTTAAATAATATAGTTTAAAAAACTTACTTTTTCTTCACATTATTTAAGTTGCTTTTAATCCTTTCCTTTGCACGATCCATCTCAAAATATATGAAACCCATGGCGGGTTGTTGATCAGAATCCACCAATCGAAGAACTACCATAAGAGGGGCAGCTGCTTTGAGGCATATGGATACATTCTTCCAAAATCTATTATCCAAAACTGAATCTTCCACTTTTCTCCCGTCTTGTGAAGTAGCAAACTTACTTTTTTTCCACTCTTCAGAACTGAATAACCTCATCAAAGATACTTTCATTTCATGGAGACAAGCTAAAGTCAAATAAGAAGTTGCAAATCTAGTCATGCCAGGTCTAACCAAGTCCCTCCCATTTGTGTACTTCTTGAGCATGATGATGAGCATTGTTCTACCATCTGTATAAGTGGTTATCTTTCGTCCTTTCTTTATAATGACTTCATGAACCTTCAAATGTTTCTCCAAGTCCTCAAGCATCTGATCAATGCAATGGGCAGCACATGGAGTCCAATACAAATGCGGGCGAGTGTGCATCAATAATTCTCCTGCTGCTTTGAAATTTGCAGCATTATCAGTAATCACCTAAACAACATACTCTTCTCCAACAAATGTAACAACATCATCTAACATCTTAAAAACTTTGTCTGTTGTTTTTGAAATGTCAGAAGTATCTAATGAATACAAGAATACTGTCCCTTTTGGACTACTCACCAAAAAGTTACAAATTGAACGCCTTTGTTTATCTGTCCACCCATCAGACATTATTGAGCAACTAGTTCTCTTCCACTCATCCTTAAACTCCTGCATACTGGCATCAGTTTTTTGTACTGCTTGTTTCAAGAGCTTCTCTCTAACATCATGGTAGGATGGAGGTTTATAGCAGGTCCATATTTCCCGATCATGTCACATATCTTTAAAAATGCGGGATTTTTGATAGCATTGAATGGAATGGCACTTGTGTAAAAAAATTCAGCAACTTGAGCATCAACTAAAGGTTTTTCTTTTTTTTCATCATTTGGTTCAAGGTTGCTTAAACACTAACACTCCCACTCCCACTACTTGAACTCCCTTCTTTTCCTTTTGAACCAAAACCCCTTGGCCCCTGAAAGTTGGTTGCCTCAACCCTGCCAGCACTATCTTCATCTTCATCTTCATCAATACTAATCAATCTCCTTTTCTTTTCTTTTGTTGCTTTAGATTCAGCAACAATTTTCATCATCAACATTTTAATCTCATCTGGCACCGTTGCACAAGGCTCAGAATCTTCTCTAGTCCCGGCAAGATGACGCTTGAAACGGAAAACTCCACCACTCACAATCTTTGAACAATACTTGCATTTCACTTTTTTTACCACTCCCATCAACATCAATCCCATGTTTCCACCCAATGTCAGTCCTATTCCCAAGGGCATTTTTGCTTTTTTTTCTAGCAATCGAAGAAGAGCCACCCGCATCTCCAGCAGTGGAATCAGATCCACTTCCACTCATTTTACACAACACAATAAGCCAAAAAGATTACAAGAAGCTGCAACAAGCTGAGGAAATTAAGTAAAAAACAGAAATGTGCGGATGAAAGACTTTAAGTCTGACATTGATTTGTTCACAAACAGCATCATATTCATATAACAAACAAAAACAAGCCTACAACACAGTGCATCAAACAACATTGATTTACACCTAAATGAACACACTAGCCCACTAGGATGAAAGATTTCAAGTCTGACATTTTTGTTCACAAAGAGCATCATATTCATATAACAAATAGCTACAATCACTAATCAGCACTCAACAATTCAACACTCAGCAATTCAGCACTACATGTAAAACATATTACAAATCAACCAGAGGTCCATAGCAAATTTATTCAAAGTTCAAACCAGCCATTAGCAAAACATATCACAGATACAAAATTAGATACCTCATACCCATTATACAAACATATTATAGATCAACCACAACAAATTTATTCAAACCAGCCACACTCCATTTCGTGAGTAATGACCACACAGCCACACTCCATTTCGTGCCTTCGCAAATGCCAAATTTACCAATACAAAAATGGACAGGGAGGTAGAAAGGGACGAACTTACCCGCTTCCAGGAACTCAAGGACGACGCGGGGAAGGGATGATGCCGAAGGTGCACTGTGCACGAATAGGACGGCCGGACGGGAGGATGTGAAGGCGAGTTGGTGACGAAGCTGCACGAACAGGAAGCACGAATAGCGGAACAGGAACGCGAGGAGAAGAAGAGGAACGTTGTGCTTTTGCTTTTCATTCACCACAAAGGATTAGGGGAAGGAAAATGAAAGCCAGTGAAGCCAAAAACGACGCCGTTTTTCGATTCCATGGACTCGTAAACTCGGACCAAACTTGCGATTTTGAGTAGAATTGTCCGAGTTTACTCCTAAACCGATTCTGTCTCCGATTTAACTCGCCCGGCGGAAGCAAACTCGTAGAATTGTATGATTAAGCGATTTTGATAACCATGCTCAAGGGTATTCTCTCTAGATGGGAAGGAAAGAAAAGAAGCTTGATTTGACGTATTAAGGACTATAACCCTATTAGGGGTGGGCATGGATTGGATTTTTAAGAATCTAATACATATCTACTTAAATGGATTGGATCTTAAATCTATATCCATATTTTTCTAAAAACAATTTGGATTCAAGGTCCAATCCATTTAAGTGGATATGGATATATCCAATTTATATCCACTTAAATGTTATAGTATTTTTTATATAAATTTTAGTAATTAAACACTAAAAAATAAAATTTAGCACCTATCCAGTTGAACTTGATAAAAATTACTTCAAATACTAAATGTGTTAATTAAAGTATCACTAAATGGAATTAATCATATACTTAAACTTGACCAAGTTCTATCATAATCATACTCAAGTTACTAAAATAAAATGTATATAAACTCTCAAAACAGAAAATAATTTGGAATATGAAGGGTGAAGTACAATACTGAAATATCGAAATCCGAGAGCTCATCCATCCATCCAATGGCCTATCAATTTCACTCAGATGTATCCTACGCAGCTAACAACAGGATGCCTAACTTTTACCAACCTCAACGCTACCTATGCCCAAAACCAAAATCAATAATTTATACTAAAAAATATAAACAAAACATAATTCACATGCAAAGTGTAATATTAAAGTACCTTGCAAATTGCATAGTGTAAGAATTAGTATTAATCTTAAACACTACTCTTCAAGAGAAATAGTAGTTGAACCAACAACATCTTGTTGAGAAGCCAACTCTATAAAAAACAAAAAAGTTTTTGTTACTAAATAAATATTTTAATTATAATATTACTACAAAATTGGAAAACAATATACTCTTGTCAAAATTTTGAAGCTCTTCCAAATCGAAGTCTAACAATGGTGTTGAAGGTGTATCTTTGAGCCAATCTTGTGTACAAATAAGGGCCTCCACCTTTTCATGTGATAGAGATCTACGAAATGGATCAAGCACCCTTCCACCTGTGCTAAATGCAGACTCAGATACTACTGTATAAACAGGCATAACTAATAGCTCTCGTGCTATGTTTGAAAGGATTGGAAATCAACCTGAATTAACTTTCCACCAATCAAGAATATTCAAATTTGCACTTGTATCAATCCCTTCATCTAAATACTTTTGAAGCTCAGATTTGTTTGATGAGGTTAGCCCTGATGTTTGCAAAAATAGATTCCAACCTTATGGATCTTTCTTGTAACTAGGTACATTTACTTGTGCTTGTTGTGTGTCATCTTGAGTCCCCCATTTATGACCATTATATTCATTAAACAATGATTTCAAAGAAGACTTTAGCCTTGACTTAGACCCATTTGCCTTGTCCACATCAAAAATTTGATCAATTGCCCAATTCATATATTTTACTTTAGACCTTGGATCTAACACAACAACAATTAGCAACAACATGTTCAACTTGTTAGGATCACCCCAATATTTCTGATATTTTTCATTCATATTTTTAGTCATCTTATGTGTAGCACTATCTTTAATGCTGCAGTTAAGTAAATCGTTAATCCCATGCCAAATACCTACCACCTCTAACATGTACATATTACTAGTAACATAAGAGGTACCTGAGATGCGCAAAGTGGCTTCATAGAAAATGCTCAAGAAGGGTAGAATAGCCTCAACATATTCTCAATCTTCACAGGAAGACAGACCTATCCCTTTGCCTAACTCATTAGCATATTTTCTATCATGAAACTCAAACTCCTGAAATGCCTTCCTATGCTTCAAAGTAGCATCTAACATCAAATAGGTGGAATTCCACCTTGTTTCAACATCCAAGCAAATGTGACCCTTATATTCAATGTTTTGTCGTTCAACGCATTCTTTGAAGCTCATAAGTCTAGAAGGAGATGATCTTATATATTTCACTGTAGCACGGATTCTCAAAACCGAGTTGTCAATCTCTTTTAGCCCACTGTTCACAATCAAGTTCAAGATATACGCACAACAACGCATATGAATATGCTCTCCTTTCAAAACTAAGTTATTCCAACACAATAGCCTTTTCTTTAAGAGTTGAATTCCTGTGTCATTTGATGAAGCATTATCAACTGTCAAGCTCAGAACGTGATTCAACCCCCATTCATTCAAGCACGACTCAACAAATTTTGCCATGGCCTCTCCCGTATGGCTTCTTACTTGGCGAAAATTCAAAATCTTTTTGTGCAACTTCCAATCGTTATCTATGAAGTGAGTTGTCAAACACATGTAGCTTACATTTTGAGGTGATGCTCAGGCATCAGTAGTAAGACAAACTCTTGACAATGTTCTGAAAGAAAATGCTTCAACTTTTCCTTCATTGTATTCCATAGTATTAAAATTTTACGAGATAAGGTATAGCGTGACCGAATATTAAATTTTGGCTGTAAAGATACAAATACCTCCTAAAAGCTGGATGCTCTACCAATTGAAAAGGAAGTTCAGCTTCAACAAACAACTTTATCATTTCTATTTCACACAAATGTTGATCAAACTTTTCGTGCGAAGGAGAGCTAATAATCCCATCATTAGTCAAGGATGAAGTTGTTTTTTGCCTCTTGATTACTTCTTTATTAGGGTTATTCGAACATCTAGAGAGATGACAAAGCATTGAACTTGTTCCTTTCTCATAATTAATCACAGCATCACAATACTTGCATTGAGCCCTCTTATCTGACTTTGGCTCTAGTTGATTGAAATGATTCCAAGCTTCTGATCTATTTCTTTTTCCATTATGGCGAGGGGGTCTTGCAATTGTTGAGCTAGTGACAACTAGTGAAGTGGAAACTTCGGTGTTCGAGATTGAAAAGTTGGATGACATCTGTACGACTGCATTTAGATTATGCACAAGTAAGAAATTCATAATGGGAATATAGAAATAGCATATAGCAACCATATAGAAACGGTAAGTCGTAGGCCAGTGCAGTAATTTTTCAAGTGAAACTTTGGTTGAAACTCCAACATGTCATTTATGTCTACTTGTTAGTACGTATTACAACTACAAGTGTATCTTTCTTCTACTTTTTTTTAAAAAAAAAATAATATTAAATATATAAATTTCATACCAAATCTGTCATTGGATTAACTGAAAATTAACATTATATACATGATGCATATAAAATCAAAAGGTTAGTATACCTAGTTTCAATCATATATAGCTGATACAAATTAGGAAAAATTAAAACAAGTCGCATGGAGAAATAGATTCATTTTTAATCATATTACCATGTAATAAGTATACTTAAGTTTTTTTTTTTTACCAAAAGTATACTTAAGTTTTTATACTTCTCTTAACAGATACTACTAAAAAGGCCCTACTTATTTATCCTAGTATTTTTTTTTTTTGCTATTTAATAAGCCAAGGGAAGCAGACTCATCGATAAAACACATGTTTGATGCCTAAAATCAACCAAATTAATTCACCGATACCAAAGTTTTTGTCCTTATTCAGAATTGTTATTGAAATCCTTCTCAGACAACATTATACAACAGTTGTATAATATAATATATGGTCTATCCTTTGGGACAAGCCAGACAAAGCTATAGCATTGGAACAATATGAAATTGTAAACTAGCATTTTTATTTGTGTATTTTGGGGGGTCCTAGAGAAGATGTGATGGCCACAAGAAGGAACAACAATTACTCAAACTTGAACTCATGCAATTTCACTAGGTGCCACAACAATAGGGCTTCTAACCGTGTGTGCACCACCATCTTCAACCCAAACAATGTCCTCAAATGAGATTCTTTCCTTTTGTTTCTTGTGTATTTTATAATAACAAAGTAGCTCTGCTTCTCATTCTTATAGCCAAATGCCAATGTCTCAGGTGACACCTTAACTACAGAGCCCTTGGGTTGTGTCACCTTCACTTTGTATGTAGCAGCACCATCTCCAACATTAGTCACGATTCTCCTAAACTCTCGAACTGTTGTTGATTTTGTTTTATTACTATACAAAACAATAAACGAAGGATAGTTAAGATCAGAAGATGGTTTACTAGCGGGACAGTTATAGGACTTTGATCTTGTGATGGTTAAGATTTGGTTGTGTGTGTATCCCAAAGCACAAAGGAGGTTAACATAGTCCTGTGGGGTGGCATTATATATGAGACCAGGATCAAGTGCTCTATTAGGATCAATCTCTCCAGCTCCCATGGCAAGAGGAGAAGCATATTGCAATGGGTTTCCATTATCCCTAATTGGATTTTGAGTATTATCAAGTGGATTAGCAGTTGTAACCAATGCAGATCTTATAGCAGCTGCTCTCCAATCAGGGTGTGCTGCTTTCAAAAGAGCAGCAACACCAGACGCATGAGGACATGACATGGATGTTTCAGACAAGAAATTGTAGTCACTTGACAGAAACACATTTATGCCAATTCTAGCTGAGGGTTTATTTGGAACAAAAGCAGCCAGAACATTGGAGCCAAGTGCCATTACATCAAGCTTCAAGATCCTCGGGTAACTCTGTGAAGGACCTCTTGAAGTGTAATATACAGCAGCTGGTGCTGGCTTTATTCCAACAAATGTTTGTTGAAATTTGATGCTGGCAATTTAATTTTCAATTTTGTTTCCCTCTCTTATAATACAAAAAACGCCTAGCAGTGCCTGTCTCCCTATCTAGATCAGTCATCCTAAAAGCATAAACAATGGATAATAGACCAGATCAATAGGAAAATTCATGTATCAAACTTTTGTTTCTTGAAATTCCAGTCAACAAGTAACATTATCTCCTTGAGTTCCTAACATACTGCTTAGTCATTTCTGTATTTTATCTATCTAGCTACATTCCTAATTCCTTATGAGTCACATCTTTTTATTTTAAAAAAATAAACATTTGGTTTAATATCCTCAATTAAATGAATCGGTGGCTATACTAGCATGTTTTATATCATCAATTCAGTAAAAATATTACCTTGTCAATTTTTCCCAATGCAGGCAGAGGATCAACAGCTGTTGATGAAGTGGTACCAACCTGCATATATAAATGCAAAGTGTATGCAATCAATGCCAGAAACTTGAAATCCACCAATAAGAGACTCTAGAGTAACCTCAAGTTACAACAAGATTCACATATGTCTTCTCTCATCAACAAGAAATATAGATCCAACATTAGTTCCAAGCAGAGTTTCAGTGACAAACATTTACAATGTTAATTATCCACTTAGTACCATCTAAAGATTTAATATCTTGTAAAAGTCAGCATGCATAATAGTCAATACGAAATCTCTTGGATGTACATTTTTGTTGATCAATGCTAGTGCATTGTTGTGAAAAGATAAAATACTTTGTAAGATTACATGTTAGGACATTGGAGTCTAGCTAAAATTCTGGTTGCATCTTCTACGACCTCGACTCTTCTACTGGTTGCTGCAATAATTGCTTTCTTAAGGAAGAATGTGGTGACAAGGAGAAGGGTTATCAATATTACTCTGTTCCAAAACTTAGGCATTAATTCCTTGTACCTGGGTTTTGTTTCTATGCATTATTACTCGAAACACCCTGCTAAATTTCTCTTTATTTATTCTTGTCACATCATGAAATCCTTAACTACCTATAACTTGTTTAATCCTATACAGACATTAGAACTACTTATTCTAGTTTCAAAATAAATGCCTCAATGACTTATCATTTTGAATTTACTTTTCCCAATCCATGCTGCTAAATATAGGCAAGCTACTTTCGGATAAGAGTCATTCAAATTTTCAGTCCAGTAACAATAAGGAAAATATGAGGAACTGCAACATTAGAAAGCACCTCCACATAATGCATGTGGGCAATTAGTGACAGCAACCTAATTTTTGGATAAGTCCACAAATGATCAATCACACAACAAAGCCCACAAAGAGAAATTTTGTTTCACGGATAGGATTTATATATATATATATATATGTATGTATATGTATATGTGTGATTCCAATAATTTGTAACAGGCATGGGATTCCAATAATTAACCCCAATATATTGAGTTTTTTAGAACAAAGATATCTTTCATGGAAAGCAATTTTTTTTAAGTCAACAAACTCTCCAATATGAGATATTGCATAACTAAGGTTAGCAATTACTGTTATATAGTGTAGAAGGCCTAAAATCCACATTAAGGGTATTATAAGATTTACTATACTATATCTTGCTCATTTGATGCAACAATTAGAGAATGATGATATTCCTTGAATTGATGTAACTCTCGAGGCAACAATCCACACTCAATGCCTCTTATCATATATCCCCAAGCACAGATCAAGAAAACATTAAAAAAGTATAACAAATTTGTATAAATTTTGAACAATGTAATGCCCATTTAAATATACCAAAAGGAAAATGATAAAATCTAGTGCACACCAGTCAAATTATTAAAAGCCTGTCATCACTTATCCTACAAGAATCTCGATTCAAATACTCCAAATTTGTTAAACCTGCAAAAAGAAAAAAATATTAATGAAATGCAGGATAATTGGAAAAATAGAACAATGTACAAGCCGCATGCAAACCAAATGGAAAAATAGAACAGTGAACAAGTCGTACCTGCAAATTTTGTTTGCTTCTACCTAAAAGAAAAACCCAAGGGCAGGGGCACTGTATGTGAGAGCCTGAGAGGAATCATGAGACAGTGAGAGAGGAAACCAAAGGCAAGACACTGTGAGAGGAATCACGAGAGAGAGAGAGAGAGAGAGAGAGAGAGAGAGAGGAATTCATAGTTTCATACCTGATTTTTTAGATTTGGGAGAGAACTCAGAGATGTCTTCCGCTGAAGCGCTGATTGTCAGAAAAGAAAAATGGATTTTGGTTTTTTTATTTAAAATCTGTATAAAAAGAAAGTGGGTTTCAGATTTATAAATGGGTATTAAATATGGATATAGTAAAAAATCTGATCCATTAAAAATAAATAAATGGACTGGATCAGATTAGTTATTGGATTTATAAATGGGTCTCAGATTTTTTTGCCCACCCCTAACCCTATATATAGTGTTTATTGTTGGGTCAGTAATCTCCCATTAAACCTAATTGGCCCAACACTAGTATCCATTCATTTATCCCATATTTACTTAGGAATCTATTGGGCATATTTAATTGATCACTTTAATTTATCCAATATATATTAAATAGCGTAATATAGTTATTAATACAATATGTAGCACATAATAACGTAAGGAAATTTAATTTTCTATCAATTTTCCACTTGGGCTATATATTGACCTGAGATAATTATATCATATATCCTTAGTGCGGAACTGTATACTATTTATCCTTAGATTCCTCCTTAGATACAATCTGGTTCATCTCCTATATCAATATGAGATCATGGTGGCTTTTGTCACTCTTAGACGTAACTAAATCTTCCATGTCAACACACCAATATATTCAGCAATATAGATCAAGTATGGATGAGTGGCATGAAAATTACATGCAATGTGGTCTCTACCATGCCTATTACCAATTGGTCATTCTTTACTCCTTATGAGATCAATCCTTAATTTTCTGCATACTCAAAGCAGAAACACAAGCACAAAAATACACATTCAAAGGGAAAAGAACATCAAAATCTTTATTATGCATAAAATAAACATATAAATGTTTTTACATAGAATACCAACACAAAAAAAAAACTCCCACTAAACCATAGTGTCATCAAACAAAATAACACCCATATGAGCAGTATGCTCGTGAAAGACCTTAGGCACTAAGCCTTTAGTAAGTGGGTCTGCAAGCATGGAATTTGTCCCTATATGTTCTATGAAAATCTGACCAATCTGAACTTTTTCTTTAACAACCAGCAAGTTTATATCGATGTGCTTCGATTTTGAAGAGCTTATGTTATTGTTGGAGTACAACACTGCTGATTTATTGTCACAATAAATTTTTAGTGGCCTTTCAACACCACTAACTACACGCGGCCCTATGGCAAAATTTCGCAACCATACCCAATGGTTGGATGCCTCAAAACAATCTACAAATTTAGCAGCCATAGTAGAGGAAGCTGCGAGTGTCTACTTAACACTTTTCTAAGAAATAGCTCCTCTAGCCAACATGTAGACATAACCTGACGTAGATCTTTTACTATATTGGCATCAGAGTTAGTATACCCAATGATCTCTAATTCATCTGACCTTCGATATGTGAGCATGTAATCCTTTTAGCTTCTTTCCAATGATCCATCCCTGGGTTACTCAAGTATCTACCCAATAATCCCACTATGAATGCTATGTCAGGACGAGTGCAAACTTAAGCATACATTAGACTTCCTATAGCTGATGCATAGGGAATCTTTTCCATTTCCATTGTCTCAAGTTTATTCTTTGGGCATTGTTCGAGATTAAACTCATCTTCTTTAGATATGGGTGTATCTCCTTATGTACAATCTTTCATGCCAAATCTTTCCAAAATCTTTTCAATATAGCTCTTTTGTGACAACCCAAGAATACCTCGAGAACAATTTTGAAGTATCTGAATTCCTAATACAAAAGAGGCGTCACCAAGATCTTTCATTTCAAAATTCTTAGTGAGAAGTTTCTTGGTTTCGTGCAATAAGCCTATATCGTTGTTGACAAGTAATATATCATCGACACATAAAATCAAGAAGATAAATTTACTCCCACTAAATTTATGATATACACAATCTTCCACCATATTCACCTTGAAACCATAAGAGATTATAACTTGATGAAACTTGTGATACCATTGATGAGAAGCTTGTTTGAGACCGTAGATGGATTTCTTTAACTTACAAACCATAGACTTTGAATCTCCAAAAACAAAGTTTTCTGGCTGGGTCATATAAATTGTCTCATCAATGTTACCATTGAGAAACGTTGTCTTAACATCCATCTGATGTAGCTCTAAATCAAAATGAGCAATAAGTGTCATAATTGTCGTAAAAGAGTCTTTCGAAGAAACCAGAGAGAAAGTCTCTTTATAGTCTATGCCTTCCTTTTGAAGGAAACTCTTAGCAACGAGATGAGCCTTATATCTTTCAATATTACCATTTGAATCCCATTTGGTCTTAAATATCCATTTACAACCAATAGGTTTCATACCTTCAGGTAACTCGACAAGATCCCAAACATCATTGTCTTTCATGGATTTCATCCCATCCTTCATGGCATCAATCCACTTATGAGCATTATAACTATCCAATACTTGTTGGAAGTTGATTGGGTCATCTTCCTTTAAGCCTAAAATATTATCATGCCCTTGGAGAAAAATAATATAATCATCTAAAATTGCACTTCTCCTATCTCTAGTGGATCTTCTTAATGGCACTTCTTGAGGTTGTTGACTTTGGTCCATAGGTACTAATGGGGAAATTTCATTGTTGTCTTGTTCTGGAATGATGTCAGGAATTAGAGCCTAATCTTTAATTGTTTGTACTAGAGTTGCATCTTGAATGATGACAACTTCAGGAAAAGAAACAAAATTATCTTCCTCAAAGATAACATTTCTTACTTTATCTTCCCCTTCAAAGTCAATGTACTCAAGGAATCTCATATTTCCCTTTTTAAAAATTGATCTTGTTGTGGGATCGTAAAACTTGAAGCCCCAAGAGCATTCAACATATCCAACAAAATAGCAGCTAATAGTTATTGAGTCCAACTTTTTTTCATTAGGCTTATAAGGCCTTGCTTCAGCTCGACAAACCCAAATTTGTAATGCCTTCTGCTAGGTTTCTTTCCTGCCCATAGCTCATAGGGGGTTTTGGTCACTGCCTTAGTTGGAACCTTATTAAGGATATAAACTGCAGTCTTTAATGCTTCTTCCCAAAGTGACTCAGGTAAGGAATAATGGCTAATCATGCTTCTCACCATATCTTTAAGAGTCCTATTTCTTCTCTCTGCAACACCATTCATGCTAGGTTTGTCTGGCATTGTATATTGTGGGACAATTCCACATTCCTTTAGGAAGTTAACAAAGGGTCCTAGACGTTGTTCTCCTGATCCATCAGATCTACCATAGTATTCATCACCGCGGTCAGATCTAATAGCCTTAATTTTGTTGCCTGGTTGAAACTCAACTTCAACTTTATATAGCTTGAACATATCCAAAGATTGTGACTTCTCATGAATCAAGTATAGGTAACCATATCTTGAATAGTTGTCTATGAATGTAATAAAATATTGTTGACCACTCCAAGAAGCCGTAGGAAATGATCCCCAAATATCTATATGAATTAGTTTTAAGACGTCAGCGGCTCTAATGACACGTACTTTCTTTGTGTTTGTTTGTTTCCCCTTAATACATTCAATACAAACTTGAAACTCATTCATATCAAGGGGTCCAAGAATTCCATCATCCATAAGCCTTTTAATTCTCATTTTAGAGATATGACCTAGGCGTTTGTGCCAAAGAGTAGCGAAATTCTCATTTAATTTTCGCCTTGTAACTCGTGTACTAGAGTGCAAAATTTTGTTATCAAAAGTAATAGTATCAAGCATATAAAGATTATCAATTAAAGAACCAATACCAATAACATTTTAATT
This sequence comes from Glycine tomentella, assembly GCA_007407185.1. Classification (NCBI taxonomy): domain Eukaryota; kingdom Viridiplantae; phylum Streptophyta; class Magnoliopsida; order Fabales; family Fabaceae; genus Glycine; species Glycine tomentella. Next base: position 281,792 of record PYAF01002548.1, read on the forward strand.
TAGAGAAAGACTAACTTTATTATTTCTAAAGGAACAAAAATAACCATATTTGTCCAAACTAGAAATAGAAATCAAATTCCGTCTAAATGACTGTGCAACATAAGTCTCAATCAAATCCAAATAAACACCAGTCTTTAATAATAATCTGAATTTCCCAATAGCTTCTATTAAAACTTTCTTGTCATCCCCCACAAAGATGTATCTTTTAGCATCATTTGGCAGTCAGCTCCATAGGCAACCCTGCATAGACATACGTATATGAGTAGTAGCACCAGAACCTACCCACCAAGTATCTTTAGGTACATAAGCTAAATTAACTTCAGAACAAACAAAAACGAGAGTCTTACATTTCTTTTCACGCCATGCAGCATACTTGGAACACTGTTTCTTCATGTGTCCACTCGTTTTGCAAAAATAGCAGGTAAATTCCTTATCCTGCTTCTTTTGCTTCTTCAGCATGCGTGATTATTCTGCAGTGTCTTTATCTCTCTTTTATTTTTATTATGAGAGGTTGATGCCAAGTGAGCACCATCAGTCTTTTCTTGCTGAAGTCTTTCTTCTTGCACACAGTAAGCAATGAGCTCATTAAGAGTCCATTTATCTTTTTGTGTATTGTAACTCACTACAAATTGACCTTATTGTGCAGAAAGAGAAATGAGAACCAAGTGCACAAGCAAATAATCAGATAACTCTAACTTCAATGCCTTGAGTTTTCCAGCAAGATTAGACATATCAAATAAAATCCCAGAAGCATCATATTGAATCATCAAGAAATCATAAGCAAATAATGCGTACCTGTGTCCTTCGCGACAGTGATTTATCTTTAATATTCTAGCCTTTAGTCTTTCCTTATGAGTTTTAGTCTTCCTCAGTCAAATCACTCCTCAAGGGTATTCTCTCTAGATGGGAAACAAAAAAAAGAAGTTTGATTTGACATATTGGGGACCACAATCCTATATATAGTGTTTATTGTTGGGCCAGTAAGTTCCCATTAAACCTAATTGGCCCAACACTGGTATTATTCACTTATCTCATATTTACTTAGGAATCTATTTGGGCATATCTTGATTTATTACTTTAATTTACCTAATATATTATATAACATAATATAATTATTAATACAATATGTAGCACATAATAACATCAGGAAATTTAATTTCTTAACATGGATCTCCCATCAAATGCTGAACCTGCCTCTCGTAATCGGGGCCGCGACTGTAACGACCCGCCTCGTCGCTACGATATCGCTAACTCTTAATCGTTCAACTTCAATTTTTAATAAAACTTCATTAATTTGATTATGAAAATGATGGTAAATTTTTTGCGATAGTACAATTATCATACACATATTACAATTACATATTTAAACACATTATACATATATATTAAATTAGTACATGTCATCCACATATCAGAACTTTGTTTAGCTTTACGTGTATATACACCTGAAATTACATATCAACAAAAAGCCAAACACTAACTAAGAGAAAGTTGATTAACAAAACACAACTCTTTCTCCAAAAAGGAATCCAACGTCATCACGTCGGCTCCAACCAAAAAGAAGATATCCCTCCAAAGTCACCTACTGCTGCTTATCTGCTCCCACGAACGAAAGTTCGCGATCATCACAAGTACCAACCACACGGTACAACAAATGCAAGGGTGAGTTTATTATATAAAAACCAACAAACATAAGATAGCAGCAATTGGGAAGGAAACAACATTACCCACCACAATCATTAACAAAAATCCATGATTCCAATACACACTCAACAAACCAATCATCCAATGCATTTCACAACTCAAACAATCATGCATAGAATTATGCATGCACCTGACTCATCTATCAGCATGCAATATGGTACCATCACCGAAAATAGCCTCTCATAGGAAAAATGATTCACCGTCTATCAGGGCCACCCTATCGTGCACTGGCCATTCCCCCACCCGGTGATCAGCCAGCGTCGCAAGGGAATTCCAAACCTGATGACCCCTTAGTACCTGCGTTCTCAACCCACTAAAACCCACTGGTACGCGAGTGCCTTCATTCTATTTCCACACAAACAAATGAAGTATGAAACATGGGCATCATTAAAGCATGACCTGACTAGGAACAAATCCTTCCTCACAAGGGTAACCCGCCATGCACCCCCATGTACATACATAACAAACCAATGTGGGTTCACCGATGCACTGACTGTGGCTAGGAACAAATCCATCCTCGCAAGGGTAACCAACCGGTCATTGCATCCCACGTGTACATACACAGCCTACAACCATGGGCACCATCAATGTATGACCTGGCTAGGAACAAATCCTTCCTCGCAAGGGTAACCCGTCATACACCCCCCATGGGTATCCATGTATATCCACACACAATGACATTGTTCACATCAACATTATCTCTCATCAATGTCATTATCAACCTCAACATCATATCATCTCAATATCGTTATCATGCATATTAATATTATCTCATTTCAACATCATCAACAACGTCAACATTATCTCATTTAAACATCATCAACTACATCAATTGCATCTCAATTTCAATATCATCAGCGACATCACAAGCAATCACATTTCACATCTATACATAATACATATGCCTGAGATTCACATTCCCCAGGTCTTCAGACAACCCAAAGTACATACATTCACAATTCATCATATCACAAGACTGATATTTTTAGGAAAATTCTAAACTAAAGAGGAGGACTACAATATATAAAACACACTTTTATGCCCATTTAAAAATTTAATAAAGAATTAAATAAGAAAACATATTATAAAATTTTGGCCAGAGTCTCCTCTGTAATTAAGACTTTTCCCAAAAATCCAATCATTACAACAATAATATCATTCACAATTTTATTCATCAACAAGCCAATTCATCGTATCCCGTTAGTTAAAAAAGTTTTTCTTGAAAACGAGCACACACAGGAACAAACACACATCAATTCATAAATACATCGCATCCCATTAGTTAAAAACTTAGTTTTTCTTGAAAACCAGTGCACAGTAGGGACAAATAGTTATCTTCATAGTTGGACTCCCTGACCCCCAACTATGGTATCTAAACTATCACCAAAATAATAAACTCTCCTTACCTAACCAGGAGTTCTCCCTATTACAGCCTAGCGGAGTTGTTTCACGATCCGTCAAAACGCGTGTTTTGGTCCAAATGCAGAGTTTTATATACCAAATCGAAGACAATTTAACATAGATTTCCAAGGTAAGATAAATGTTAACATTTGGGGTCAAATACCCACTCAAATTTAAAAAAAGGCTAAACGGGTATTTTGGGAGTTTACATCAAAAGACATCATTTTGAAATTTCGATCATACTAATGTGACCAGGGTTCAACAAGGATCACAAAAATGATATCAGTTTCATAAAAAGGAGACTTTAATAACATCTCATTTTCAAAGGTTTTTCAAAGTGTAAAACTTCCAACAACGGTATCCAAAACACAAGAGATACTAATAGAAGCTCAAAATAGCTAGGAGAAGACAAAAGAAACTAAGATTACCTCAAAGAAACCAAGAAGGGGGGATTGAGAGCTCCGTTCTCTACCGAAACTTCGAGAAGAGTTTCGATGATTCCGCTCCGATTAAAGGGTTCTTCTCCGTGTCGGGGTCTCGTGGCAAGTAACGGCGGCTCGTGGCTGTCTCTGATGGCTATGGGTGGTGGAGGAGGTGGTGGGGGAGCTTGGATCTGTTTGGAGGAGAAAGAAACTCCATTTTTGTGACTTGGAAGCTTAAAAATGTATTCAGCACCGCCTCCACTCGCCCAGGCGAGCAAATATTCCTGCAAAACTCGCCTGGGCGAGCTGATAATTTACACAACAATCATTCAGCTAATACAAACTTATCAAACAATCAAATAACACAACAATTACATTAAGCATCTATTTTCAATTTATTGAAATTTCAGGGTGTTACAACTCTTCCACCCTTTTAGAAATTTCGTCCCCGAAATTTACCTGATTCAAACAATATTGGATAGGCTTCTCGCATCTGACTCTCTAGTTCCCATGTTGCATCCTCCCCTGACGTACCTCCCCAGATCAGCTTGACCAAAGGAATTTCTTTTCCTCTTAGGTGCTTCGTTCGCCGATCATCGATCCTCAAAGGCATTGTTTCATATGTTAAGTTTTCCTTTACTTGAATGTCATCTAACTCGACCATATGAGAAGGATCATGGACATACTTACGAAGTTGGGACACATGGAAGACATTATGAAGATTAGAAAGGGAAGAAGGTAATGCAATTTGATATGCTACTAGGCCGACTTTTTTGAGAATTTGAAAGGGACCAATAAAACGAGGTGTGAGTTTTCGAGATTTCAATGCTCTGCCAACCCCAGTCCACGGAGTAACTCTCAAGAATACATCATCACCAACCTCAAATTCTAGGTCTTTCCTCCTTTTGTCTTGGTAACTCTTCTGCCTACATTGAGCAGTTCTCATTCTCTCTTAGATTAACTTGACCTTCTCAGTGGTTTGCTGTACCACTTCAGGTCCTAAAAGGTGATTCTCACCAGGTTCTAGCCAACACAAGGGTGTTCTACACCTCCTACCATACAGAGCTTCATAGGGAGCCATGCCAATGGTAGAATGAAAACTATTATTATAGGTAAACTCTATCAACGATAGAAAACTCTCCCAACTGCCCTTTTGTTCTAAAACACACGCCTTCAAGAGGTCTTCTAGAGACTGAATGGTCCGCTCAGTCTGACCATCAGTTTGAGGGTGATAGGCTGAACTTAGCCTAAGCTTGGGTCCCAAAGCTTTGTTCAAACTCTCCCAAAATCTAGAGGTGAATCTAGGATCTCTGTCAGATACTATGCTAGACGACACACCGTGTAATCTGACAATCTCATTAATATACAAGGAGGTCAACTTTTCTAAGGAAAATCTGATATTAATGGGGATAAAGTGAGCAGATTTGTTCAATCTGTCAACAATAACCCAGATAGAATCTAAACCTCTCCGGGTTCTAGGCAGTCCTACGACAAAATCCATGGAGATACTATCCCACTTCCACTGGGGTATCTCTAAGGGTTACAACTTTCCTGAGGGTCTCTGATGTTCTATCTTAGCCTTCTGACAGACTAAAACATGCATATACAAACTCACTAACCTCCTTCTTCATGTTTGGCCACCAAAACATCGTCTTGAGATCTTGATACATCTTGGTGGCACAGGGTGGATACTCAAACTACTCCTATGTCCTTCCTCCAAAATCATTTTCCTAAGCTCAGATACATTGGGAACACAGATTCTATCTTGAAACTTCAAGACTCCATCTGATCCCACATGAAAACTACTATCTTTCCCTGCCACTATGGCTTCTAATCGAGTCTTCAGAAAAGAATCTGACTTCTGGCCCTCTCTGATCTCTCCTAGCAAACTGCTAGTAATCTTCAAAGCTCCTAGTCTCACACTATTAGGGGTTACCTCACACACCAGGCTAAGGTCTCTAAACTATTCTAGGAGGTCCAATTCCCTAACCATCAAAGCAGATATATGCAAGGACTTTCTACTCAAAGCATTAACCACTACATTGGCTTTGCCAGGATGATAGCTAAGCTCCAAATCATAATCCTAAGAAACTCTAACCATCTCCTCTGATGCATATTCGGCTCTTTCTGACTAAACAAATACTTAAGGCTTTTATGATCACTAAACACTTCAAACTTAGAGCCAAAAAGGTAGTGCCTCCATATCTTAAGAGCAAACACTACAGCAGCTAACTCCAAATCATGGGTAGGATAATTCCTCTCATGGGTCTTGAGTTGCCTAGAAGCATAGGCCACTAATTGGCCATTTTGCATCAACACTCCTCCCAAACCCATCTTTGATGCATCACAATACACCTTGAAGGGTTCTCTTAGGTTAGGCAAAACTAACACAGGCACTGTCGTCAGTTTCTTTTTAAGAGTTTGGAAGCTATGCTCACACTGGTCATTCCACACAAAAACTTGACCCTTACGAGTCAGCTTGGTCAACGGTAAGACTAATTTGGAGAAACCTTCTATGAATCTCCGGTAGTATCTTGCTAAACCCAGAAAACTCTTGATCTCAAACACCGACTTAGGATTCTCCCACTTAAGAACAACTTCTACCTTAGAAGGATCTACAACTATATCACCTTGGGATATCATCATGTCCTAGGAAACTCACTTTCTCTAACCAAAACTCACACTTAGACAACTTAGCATAAAGTTGTCGATCCTTAAGAGTTTGCAGCACAATCCTCAAGTGCTCCTCATGCTCCTCTCTGGTCTTAGAATATACCAGAATATCATCTATGAATACCACTACAAAACTATCAAGATAGGGATGAAAAATCCTATTCATATAATCCATAAACACACTAGGGGCAATAGTCACACCGAAGGGCATGACTAAATACTTGTAGTGACCATAACGGGTACTAAAGGCAGTCTTTGGAATGTCCTCAGACTTCACTCGGATCTGATAGTAACCCGACCTAAGATCTATCTTGCTAAACACACAAGCTCGTACCAGCTGATCCATAAGGTCATCTATTCTAGGCAAAAGATATTTGTTCTTAATCGTTACCTTATTCAACTGACGGTAGTCTACACACAACCTCATGGTTCCATCTTTCTTCTTTTCTAGCAACACAGGTGCTCCCCATGGAGACACACTAGGTCTCACAAACTGCTTATTCAACAAATCTTCTAACTATTTCTTAAGCTCAACTACTCTATAAGAGACATCCTATAAGGGGCTATGGATATGGGTCCAACACCAGGTACTAAATCTATAGAAAACTCTATCTCTCTCTCTCAGGTGGTAGGCTAGATATATCCTCAGGAAACACTCCTGGAAACTCTCTAATAACAGGGAGGTCACCTAGAGAAATCTTGGTCTCTACTTCTAGGTTAGACAAGATCATGTATACTTGAGCATTCTCTTTCAAAGATGACACAATTTGGTTGGCAGAGATAAACAACCCATTATTAGTCACTTCAAGATCACCAAACACCAAAGTTTTATCGAAACAGTTCAACAAAACATGGTTGGAAGATAACCAGTCCATACCCAGAATAACATCAATTTGGCTGAGAGGAAAACAAATTAGATCAACATAGAATTTTCTACCAAAAATATCTACAAGACAATTCAAACACACATTAGAAGTCAAAACAAAACCACTAGTTGGGGTTTCTACCACAAGATCACCACTTAAAGAAGACACAGAAAATTTAAGTTTCTCCATACACAAATGAGATATAAATGAATGGGTCGCACCGGAGTCGAAAAGCACAAGTAATAGAATCTAATTTATGAAACATTTACCTTGGATTATATCTTTAGATTTCGAAGCTTCAGCACCAGTAAGAGTAAAGACTATTCCCGTGGCTCTCGGATGTCCGTTTTGGTCCTTCAGGTCTCCAACATTTTGCTCTTTCTTGAGATATGGGCAATCCCTTCAAAAGTGACCCTTCTGTTTGCAGTTGTAACAGATCGGGTCTCTATCTACACAGTTTGAAGAGACATGTCCTGGCTTACCATACTTGAAGCAAATGATCTGAGTCGGAAAAGTAGTGGGTCTGGTACCACTACCACCAGAAAATCCCATAGTAGCAGTTCTTTGATTATTAAGACGATGACCATATTGTTTACGAGGGATTGTGTATAGTTTTCCACAGTTTTGAGGCCCAATCTTCTTATTCTTCATTGGACCTGTACTCCAATAATATGCCGCCCTTTCTAGAGAGTCCTCATCCCATATCCTACACATGTTAACCAAAAGAGGGAACTGACGAACACCTTGATAATTCACTGCTTGCTTCACCTCAGGTCGCAAGCCATTCAGAAACTTCACACACTTAGAGCTTTCGCCATCTCTTTCTTGGTAATGAGGAAAGCACCTAACCAACTCTTCAAACTTAGCTGCATACTCAGCCACAGTCATGCTTCCTTGTTTAAGCTCCAGGAATTCCATCTTTTTCTTGATCCTAACATCTTCAAGAAAATACTTCTCCAGAAATACTCTCTTGAAGGTTTCCCAGGTCACAGCTTGACCTTCCGCCTCCAAGCATTGGCGAGTATTCTCCCACCAATACTCTGCTTCTTCTACCAGAGTGTAGGTGCTAAAAGCAACCTTCTGCTCCTCTGGACATGCCATAACTCGGAAGATCTTCTCAATCTCCCGTAACCAATTCTGAGCACATCAAGGTTGTATCCTCCATTGAAAGTAGGGGGATTGTTTCACTGAAAGCAGTCTAACCCTTGATACTCAGTAGCTCCAACAGTTTCTCCTTTATTCTGATTCCCCAAGGCCTGAGCTAAGGCTTGGAGAGCATCAGCTATCGCACAATCATTCCTACCAGCCATCACTTCCCGCGCACACCACGAAGTGAAAACATGGAAAGGATACACACAACAAAAGAACAATACAATTCTACACCCACTTAATCACTATAGAAGCCTCGAGAAATCAATCATCTACAACACTTCTCCATTGAGACATTAACACTTATCATTTACTATTTGTATTCCTGACTGCTTGCCATGATGTTCCTTTACACTTCACAAATTATCCAGATGACCAGTCTGATAACTCGTGACCAGGCATTGGAACTTATGGTATAACAGACATCAGAATTACAAACATCTCATAACCACACCAATAAACCTCCACAACATATGCATAACAACAATGTAAGCCAATCTCAAACACAAACAACTCAATCAATCATAAAACAGTCAATTACTCCAACAATCAAACATTCAACAAGCAACACAACATGCATAGAGAAACATAGCAGACTCATAACTCACCAGCCAAAAAAGGTTCGACCTGCTCTGATACCACTAATGTAACGACCCGCCTCGTTGTTATGATATCATTAACTCTTAAGCATGCAACTTAGATTTTTAATAAAACTTTATTAATTTGATTATGAAAATGATGGTAAATTTTTCGCGATAATACAATTATCATACACATATTACAATTGCATATTTAAACACATTTTATACATATATATTAAATTAGTACATGTCATCCACATGTCAGAACTTCCTTTAGCTTTACGTGTATATACACCTGAAATTACATATCAACAAAAAGTCAAAGACTAACTAAGAGAGAGTTGATTAACAAAACACAACTCTTTCTCCAAAAAGGAATCCAACGTCATCACGTCGGCTTGGCGGCTCCAACCAAAAAGAAGATCTCCCTCCAAAGTCACCTACTGCTGCTTATCTGCTCCCAAGAACAAAAGTTCGCGATCATCACATGTACCAACCACACGATACAACAAATGTAAGGGTGAGTTTATTATATAAAAACCAACAAACATCAGATAGCATCAATTGGGAAGGACACAACATTATCCACCATAATCATTAACAAAAATCCATGATTCCAATACGCACTCAACAAACCAATCATCCAATACATTTCACAACTCAAACAATCATGCATAGAATGATGCATGCACCTGACTCATCTATCAGCATTCAATGTGGTACCATCACCGAAAATAGTCTCTCACAGGAAAAATGATTCACCACCTATCAAGAGCACCCTGTCGTGCACTGGCCATTCCCCCACCCGGTGATCAGCTAGCGTCGCAAGGGAATTCCAAACCTGATGACCCCTTAGTACCTGCATTCTCAACCCACTGAAACCCACAGGTACGCGAGTGCCTTCATTCTATTTCCACACATACAAATAAAGTATGAAACATGGGCATCATCAATGCATGACCTGGCTAGGAACAAATCCTTCCTCGCAAGGGTAACCTGCCATGCACCCCATGTACATACATAACAAACCAATGTGGGCTCACCGATGCACTGACCGTGGCTAGGAACAAATCCATCATCGCAAAGATAACCAACCGGTCATTGCATCCCACGTTTACATACACAGCCTAAAACCATGGGCACCATCAATGTATGACCTGGCTAGGAACAAATCCTTCCTCGCAAGGGTAACCCGTCATACACCCCCCATGGGTATCCATGTATATCCACACACAATGACATTGTTCACATCAACATTATCTCTCATCAATGTCATTATTAACCTCAACATCATATCATCTCAAAATCGTCATCATGCATATGAATATTATCTCATTTCAATATCATCAACCACATCAACATTATCTCATTTCAACATCATCAACTACATTAATTGCATCTCAATTTCAATATCATCAATGATATCACAAGCAATCACATTTCACATCTATACATAATACATATGCCTGAGATTCACATTCCCTAGGTCTTCAAACAACCCAAAGTTCATACATTCACAATTCATCATATCACAAGACTGATATTTTTAGGAAAATTCTAAATTAAAGAGGAGGACTAAATTATATAAAACACACTCTTATGCCCATTTAAAAATTTAATAAAGAATTAAATAAGAAAACATATTATAAAATTTTGGGCAGAGTCTCCTCTGTAATTAAGACTTTTCCCAAAAATCCAATCATTACAACAATAATATCATTCACAATTTTATCCATCAACAAGCCAATTCATCAAATCCCATTAGTTTAAAAAAAATTTCTTGAAAATGAGCATACACAGGAACAAACACACATCAATTCATAAATACATCGCATCCCATTAGTTAAAAATTTATTTTCTCTTGAATACCAGCATACAGCAGGGACAGACAGTTATCTTCATAGTTGGACTCTCTGGTCCCCAAATATGGTATCTAAACTATCACCAAAATAATAAACTCCCCTTACCTAACCAAGAGTTCTCCCTATTATAGCCTAGCGGAGTTGTTTCACGATCCATCAAAACGCATGTTTTGGTCCAAATGCGGAGCTCTATATACCAAATCGAATACAATTTAATATAGATATCCAAGGTAAGATCAATGTTAACATTTGGGTCAAATACCCACTCAAATTTAAAAAGAGGCTAAAAGGGTATTTTGGGAGTTTACATCAAAAGACATCATTTTGAAATTCCGATCACACCAATGTGACCAGGGTTCAACAAGGATCACAAAAATGATATCAGTTTCATAAAAGGAGACTTTTATAACATCTCATTTTCAAAGGATTTTTCAAAGGAAGTGTAAAACTCCCAACAATGATACCCAAAACACAAGAGACACTAATAGAAGCTTAAACTAGCTAGGAGAAGACAAAAGAAACTAAGAATACCTCAAGGAAACCAAGAAAGGAGGATTAAGAGTTTCATTCTCTACCAAAACTTCGAGAAGAGTTTTGAAGATTCCACTCTGATTAAAGGGTTCTTCTCCGTGCCAGGGTCTCGTGGCAAGCAACGGCGGCTCATGGCTGTCTCTAATGGCTATGGGTGGTGGAGGAGGGTGGTGGGGGAGCTTGGATCTGTTTGGAGGAGGAAGAACCTCCATTTTTGTGACTTGGAAGCTTAAAAACATATTCAGCACCGCCTCCACTCGCCCAGGCGAGCAAACATTCCTGCAAAACTCGCCTGGGTGAGCTGACCCAATTCTAGAATTTTTCACTTCAGTGAAAAATTAATTTGTCAGTTCCAGATATTATGTGAATAATCCCAACGATCAAAAGTTACATATATGGGTTAGGAATATATCTGTAAAATTTGATAACGATCCAACGGTTAACGAATCCAAAATGGTAATTTTACTAAAATAGGTTTTCGAGTCAAACTCAGAATCACACAATTCAATGCAGCTCAAACAAACTCCACATAACTTGACATCTACACCAAGCAATAGCACAATGATAATTTACACAACAATCATTCAACTAATACAAACTTATCAAACAATTAAATAACAGAACAATCACATTAAGCATCTATTTTCAGTTTATTGAAATTTCATGGTTTTACAACGACTGAATGGCAAAAACTCAAAACAATAATGTTTTGAATTATTAAGGAGTCTCCACCAATATTTTTTACTAGGAAAACATTGGAAAACCTTTTTATACAAAAAATAGTCTTCGAAAAGCATATTTGGGTTTGGGAGTCCATTACGCACAAGGAAAGTGTTAACACCCTACAATGTCTTTTTTTTTAAAAAAAATAGTTACCTTTAATTAATTAAACAAATAACTCTTAAAATATTTATCTCACCTTAAAATACAAATAAGAATTAATTATAACAAAGACTATGAATTTATTCATCCAATTACTTTTATTTTGAATTTTGACAAATTTTATGTTTTATTTTATATGACTCGACAAGGGTAATTCTCCGATCCTACGTATCTCCAAGTATAATAAAGAATCTAAATAGTTCTTGAGTTGCCTTTATGCGTGATTTAATTATTTAATTATTTTAGAATTTTTAAACCACGCAACTCATACGTCCTAAAAGTATAATCGTAGCAATGTCACACCAAATTCAATTCCTAAAAAAATGTAGATTTATATACTTTTTGTTCTAAAAAAATATGAAACATCAAATTGTCACAAGTTGTATCTAAGAGCTTTAGGCATTACAAGAATAGTAACATATTACCAATAGTGGGAGATGTAAGTATGGATCCATAGAATAACTTTTTATTTGTTTTAATAGTTCGAAAGTATTATTATTTTTAACTATTACTTGAACTTATTCAATGGAAAAGGATACATAATTTAATTTAGATGGTGCTAGAAAGACTTAAAAATTCTATTTTACATTTTATTCATTCACACAATATTTTAGACTATATAAGATCAATGCAAAAATATTAGTGAGCCAACACAATTGATTTTTCACTAATTGAATTTGAAAGAGAAATGAACAGATAAAGTAATCTAAACATAAAACATGCTCATTTTTACAAATGGAACAAAAATTAGATTTGAAATTTGAATAGGATTGATTCAGCAAGATAGATAATTTTAATTAATCAATTTTTTAGCAGTCAAACCAATTTTTTTTTGAACGAAATAGAGAGCACAAGATATGCCTCACTATCCACCATCTAAAAAAAAAGTTGAGTGCAATACATGCTTCAGAGCATGTGATCTTGCAACAATCAAATGCTTAACTACACATAAAATCACAAATACATGATTGAAATAAATGAGTTTTGATATTTTACATGCCCAATCAATTTGATGGCATATGTGATAGTGTTTAAGTTTGGTTCATTAGATAAAGCTTTATAATCCTCACTGGCTATTGATATTCATGCATTCATACATTCATTTAATAGGAATTAATCATGTGGTAATAAGCAAACTTATAGAATTTCATAAAGGCATTAGGAATTGTATAGAATATTTCTTCACTGTTTTAATCGATTACTTTGGTAAAATAATCGATTACAAACGTGTGTATGTTTTCTGAAAAATGCTTTATGAACATTTTAATCGATTACCACTGGCTCGTAATTGATTAAATAAGCTTTACACAGAATTAGGAACTTCCTGTGATAATCGATTATCTTGGGAAATAATCGATTACATAAGCTTCTGCATAATTTTACACAGTATGTTCATCTGGTTTAATCGATTACCAGATTTTAGTAATCGATTAAATATGCATTGTTAACTTTTAGGTATGGTCTGTGTTAATCAATTAAATGGGTACTTAATCGATTACATGTATGCATTGAAAAACTTAAGTTTATCTAGCTTAATCGATTACAAGGTGATTTAATCAATTATTCTGTTCGTGACAGACTTCTAGATTTCTGATGAACACTTTAACCGATTATATGTATAAAATAATCGATTACATTGAGGAATTAATCGATTACAGTTAGTTAAAACACTTTTTTTATAAATAGAAAAGCTGAGTCTGAGTGAGACTAACTAAGAAAGAAAGAGATATTTGTGTAAACTTTGTGAAATACATATTCTAAAGTTCTCAAGTGTACCCAAGGCTGAAATTAGTGAGATAATCAAATATGTTGAGTGTCATGAAGATTTACTTGAGTTTTTAGTCTTGATACTCATGGATTGAAGACTTATTCAAGCTAGAGCTTAAAGAAAGTGATCAAGAAAGAGTGGTAGTCATCTTTTGCATATAATCTCAGGTTGATTGAATCATTCATATCATTGTAATTGTTGAGGATTATAAGGTGATATCTTTCTTGTACCTAAAGCTTGAGTTTGATTAATATTTGTTGAATGATTGTGTTGTATCTCCATATAACATTTGTATTCTTTAAAGCTTTTTCTAGAAATGGTTTCTAGAGGGAAGAATAGAGAGACGATCTCTGGTTCTTGATCTTTTGAAAAGTCTATAGGGAGTAGATTTTGAATTTTACCTAGGGAGGGTAAGAGAGATCATTTTGTAAGCTTGTAAAGAATAGATATTTGTTATAATGGAACTCTAACCAAGATTTGGTTGGAAGAAAACTGGATGTAGTCTTCGGGGTTGAGAGGTGAACCAGTATAAATCTTGTGTGCATTAGATTTCAGTTTATATTTCATTTAATTTTTGAAGTATAGAAATTGTTCATCATATAAACTTGGTTATTGCACAAGAGTAATTTGATTGGTGAAGTAAATTGCTTTCTAATTGGTTTTAAATTGATACCATCCTTTTGAAGTCTTCCACTGTTATAAATTTTGAAAGGAAATTTTAAAACTCTGAGGTAAAACCAATTCACCTCCCCTCTTGGTTATTTGCATAAGTGTTCATTATATTTTCAAGTTGGTTGCGGATAAGCAAGTGTTGCTTACATTCTTCATTGGCAAATATGTGGATGAAGTGCTTTGTGATATGATTCCCATGGAAGCTGGCCATGTGTTGTTTGGTAGACCTTGGCAATATGGTAGAGATATGGTACACAATGGGGTCACCAATCGATACTATTTCCTTTATAAAGGTAAAAAAGGTAGTACTCTCACCTTTGTCTCCAAGTGAGTGTGTGAGGATCAAATACAAATGAGATTGAAAAAAGAAAAAAGAAAAGAAAATCAAAGAAGAAAAGGGTCCTTTGAGAGAGAAAAGCCAAAACAAAAAAGATAGCAAAAAGAGTGAAAAGAGATAGCAGAAGAAGAGAGACAAAAAGAGTGAAAAAAATTATAAATAAAAGAAAGTTTGTTCATCAAACCTAAAGAGGTTAAAAGAGTGATGCTACCTAGAAAACAAATGTATTTACTCATTCCCAATTATATGTGCTTGTTTTCTAGTGCCCTTGAGTTGCCTCAAGGTTTTGAAGTTTGAGGATGTCTTTCCACAAGACATACCCCATGGCTTACCTCCTTTAAGAGGAATTAAGCATCAAATTGATCTTGTTCCAGTAGCTTTACTTCCTAATAGGGCAACCTATAGAAGTAATCCGGAAGAGACCAAGGAAATTCAAAAGCAAGTTGAAGGGTTGATGCAAAAAGGATGGGTGAAGGAAAACTTGAGCCCATGTGCAATGCCAATCATGCTAGTCCCCAACAAAGATGGCAAATGGAGGTTGTGCATAGATTGTAGACCCATCAACAATATCATCGTGAGGTATAGACATCTTATCCCTAGACTTGATGATATGTTGGATGAACTTCATGGTTCTTGTGTTTTCTCCAAAATAGATTTGAAAAGTGGTTACCATCAAATTAGAATGAGAGAAGGTGATGAATGGAAAACCGCTTTCAAAACTAAGTTTGGACTTTATGAGTGATTGGTCATGCCTTTTGACTTAACCAATGCACCAAGCACTTTCATGCGACTCATGAACCATGTTTTGAGACACTTTATTAGCAAATTTGTGGTTGTTTACTTTGATGATATCTTGATTTATAGTTTAATAATGGATGACCATTTATATCATGTTAGAAGTGTCTTGGAAGTGCTTAGACTTGAAAACTTGTTTGCTAATAGGGATAAATGCACATTTTGCACCAATCAAGTAGTGTTTTTAGGTTTTGTTGTGAGTGCTAAGGGAGTCTAAGTGGACGATGAGAAAATTAAGGCTATTAAAGATTGGCCAACACCCAAAAATGCGAGTGATGTGAGGAGTTTTCATGGGTTGGCTAGTTTTTATAGGATATTTGTCAAAGAGTTTAGCACCATAGCATCTCCTTTGAATGAAATTGTTAAGAAAAATGTGGTATTTAAGTGGGAGAGTGAACAAGAGAATGACTTCAATGAATTGAAGGAAAAGTTGACAAATGAACCCATTCTTGCTCTACCAAATTTTTCAGAATCTTATTAAAATTGAATGTGATACATCCAATGTTGGCATAGGTGCTGTTTTGTTACAAGAAGGTCACCCAATTGCTTATTTTAGTGAAAAACTTAAGGGTTTTATTTTTAATTATTCCACCTATGACAAGGGACTCTATGCACTTATTAGAGCTTTGCAAACTTGGCAACACTATCTCCTTCCTAAGGAATTTGTGATTCATAGTGACCATGAGTCACTCAAACATTTGAAAAACCAAGGAAAGCTTAATAAGAGACATGCCAAATGGGTAGAGTTCTTGGAACAATTTCCTTAAGTGATTAAACATAAGCAAGACAAGGCTAATGTTGTGCCAATGCACTTTCAAGGAGATATGCTTTAATCCTCATGCTTGAAACCAAGATGTTTGGATTTGATCACATAAAGGACATTTATGTTCAAGACCATGACTTCTCTAAATTCTTTGAGTTGTGTGAAAAGGGGTCTCACCAAGGGTTTTTTAGGCATGATGGATACTTGTTTAAAAATAAAAGATTGTATTTGTCTCAAAGTTCTTTGCGTGAACTCATGATTTGTGAAGCTCATAAAGGGGGGTTAATGAGACACTTTGGGGTCGACAAGACTTTAAACATTTTGCATGAACATTTCTTTTGGCCTAAAATGAAACATGATGTCATCAAATTTTGTTCTAATTGTATTGTGTGTTATAAGTTCAAGTCCAAAGTCATGCATCGTGGTTTATATACTCCATTGCCAATTCCTACCTCACCTTGCACCGATATTTCCATGGATTTTGTACTTGGTCTTCCAAGGTCCAAGAGAGACAAAAATTTTATTTTTGTGGTTGTTGATAGGTTTTCGAATATGGCACATTTCATTCCATGTCACAAAGTGGACGATGCTTGTCATGTGGCGGATCTTTTCTTCAAAGAAGTAGTGTGTCTTCATGAATTACCTAGGAGCATTGTGTCAGATAGGGATTCCAAATTTTTGAGTTATTTTTGGAAAACCTTGTGGGGAAAACTTGGAACCAAGCTTCTTTTCTCCACCAAGTGTCATCCTCAAACCGATGGGCAAACTAAGGTAGTAAGTAGAACACTCTCACAATTCCTACGATGCTTCATCAAAGGTAATTTGAAAACTTGGGAAGAATAGTTATCCCATGTTGAATTTGCTTATAATAGGGTAACCAACTCTACGACTTCTTTTTATCCTTTTGAGGTTGTTTATGGTTGTAACCATTTATCTCCTCTTGATCTAATTTTCTTTCCTAATGATTCTTCTGTTTTGAGTAAGGATGAGCTTTCTAGAGCCACTTTTGTTAAAGATCTCCATGAAAAGGTGCGGAATCAAATTGAGAAGAAGATGGAACAATATGCACGACATGCTAAAAAAGGGAAAAAAGGCCATGACTTTTGAACCTGGAGATTTGGTTTGGTTACATATAAGGAAGGATAGGTTTCCTTTCCAAAGGAAATCTAAACTCCAATCTAGGGGTGATGGACCTTTCAAGGTCCTTTAGAGGATTAATGAAAATTCCTATAAGATTGACTTGCCAAGTGAGTATCGGGTGAGTTCTAATTTCAAGATCGCTGATCTTTCTTCTTGTGATATAGGTGTTTTGGATGTAAATCCGAGGACATATTCTTTTCAAGAAGGAGGAGATGATAAAGGACTATCCAAGGATTATGAAGACCTAGAAGCACTTCATGAATTGAAAGGTCCAATGACAAGGTCCAAAGCCAAGCTTTTTCAAGAAGATATGACCAAGAGAATCATGGTCGGACTATTTAACAAGGGTAAGGATGAAGGAGGACACAAGGAGCTGAATTGGAGCACCTTGAAGATTATTGGCGAGCTCACTTAGCGCGAGTTTCTTGCTCAGCGTGCCACCTTTGCTCACTCGGCGCTTGTCTTGCTCAGCCTAATTCCTTGGTCGAGAGTTTTTAGGCTTAACGCGCCTCTGCTCGCTCAGCGCGCCTGTCTCGCTCAACCCAATTCCTTGTTCGAGAGCTTTTAGGTTTAGTGCGTCTCTGCTCGCTCAGTGCGCCTGTCTCGCTCAGCCCAAATCCTTGTTCAAGAACTTTTAGGCTTAACGTGCCTCTGCTCGCTCAGCGCACCACCTCTGCGAGGATTTTTATAATTGTGTTTATTTTTGTAATGGGCTTTAATATTACCAAAAATAGGCCTAAACTTACGTTTTTAGGTGATTATTAGAGGCTTAGCTATATAAGTACTCAGACTACGCTATTTTTAGACAACTTTGATTAGTGAAATTAAGCATTTGCTTGAATTGAGAGCTTAGCCTCTTGTTGGTTCTTGACTGAAACCAAATTGATTATTATCAAGGAAGCTTTCCTTTGTGGCGAATCCTCCTCCGACTTATCATCCCGTTACAGATCGTGGCGTCATTCAACATCATTTCTTCATCTTCTCTATTTTTCTGTTTAAGTTTCAAACAACAATTTATGGAGTCTTGAAGTTTGCAATTCCAAAACGATCCAACCCAAGCATTCATGTCTTGGTAGTCATCAAATTGGAACATATGAGTTCAAAGGTTACCAATGCCATGATCATGTATTATGCTTCACTTATTTATGTGATTGAAAATATGTGTGTGTGTGTGTGTGTGTGTCTGTCGTTTAAATGATATTATTATATATGTTTGTACTTTGATTATACATATGAGGGGTGATAAGACATTATTTGTTTAGAGAGTTCTTATTTTTTCACATATGAATAGTTTTGGTACATAAAATTATAAAATATTATGTAGGTATTATAAATTATATGTGGTATTGAACATTGTAAATTTTTTATTGTATTAAAAAATACAATGATATTAAATGAATCTTTAATTTGAATGAGACATAATTTATTAGAGGTTGTGTCACAGTTGTGGTGCATTACTTAGAGATCAACCAAACAAACAAATGGTTGATTACAAGGCTTAATGATTAAAATATCACTTAAACAAATATTCTCGTGGAATATAAAATGATAAATAATGTGATAAAACAATTGTTTAAGAGATAAAAATATTTGATTTTGTGAAGTGAAAAATGAATTCGGTCGATCCTTTGACTTAAGCCCCTAGGGAAGAAATTATTGTATAAAACATCAAGGGGAATGAGACTCTATTAAACCATCTGAAAAACAAACAAGTGATGGTAACCCAACCTTTGCAGTTGGAGATCCCATAAAGAAGGTTTGTATGGATAAGAACAAGTCACTTGTCAATTCTGCTAGCACTACATTGATTTTAATCAATTTTAATTTTTAGTCCCTTCCTATGGTGTGAGAAAGTGCTGGATAGTGCATTAATGAGAGGTTAAGCTTTATAGTTAAGCTTTATGTGGTTATGAGAAAGCTTAACGACTTATAAAGTTTTTTTTATTGATTTTCATATCCCTTGGGTGGTGTATGATTTGCAGCATACACTTGATGGAATCACCTATATGAGTGTTAAGTGGGGTCACTTATATGAGATCGTGACAAAATCTCTAGAGCACTCATGAATATCGGGCGCACGCATGACCTATTAGCGCAAAAGTAACGACAAGGATTGTGGGGGTGTAATGTGATTGGTAGACCATTAACATATGCCAAGCGTATTTTCTTCATATAGCTTGCTACACCAATTATGTTGTGTTAAGTGTTGGAAAATTAATTCCTAAATCCTTATGGTGAAAACCATCACCCAATAAAATCCCAGAAGCATCATATTGAATCATCAAGAAATCATAAACAAATAATGTGTACTTGTTTCCATCGTGAGAGTGATTTATCTTTAATCTTCTAGCCTTTAGCATTTCCTTATGAGTTTTAGTCTTCATCAGTCAAATCAATCCTTAGAGGGTATTCTCTCAAGATGGGAAAGAAAGAAAAGAAGCTTGATTTGACATATTGGGGACCATAACCATATATATAGTGTTTTTCTTTTATTGTTAGACCGGTAAGTTCCTATTAAACCTAATTGACCCAACACTGATATCCACCCATTTATCTCATATTTACTTAGTAATCTATTTGAGCATATTTAATTAATCATTTTAATTTATCCAATATATATTAAATAGCATAATATAATTATTAATACAATATGTAACATATAACAACGTCAGGAAATTTAATTTCCTAACATTAAGTCCTACCAGTTTTGATCTTGTTCATATAGTTTGCTATAACAAGGTTGACACATTACATCCTAGGTGAGAACCCACTTTTCTTTAAAATTTGAAACCTTTTTTTTTTGTTTCTAAACATGGAATAATTTCCATTTTAAAAGGTTTTATGGTGCAAATTAAATTGACTTAATTATTATATTAAAACCTTTTTAGTACTACTTACAACAAATTAATTACATATTATTTTTAATTAATCATGTTTATCATTTTCTTATTTATTACCAAAAATAAAATTAACATGACTATTGTTGGACCCTTTTCTATTTTTAAATGGGATGCTCTAACTATTGCTTTTACATCCAGAAAAAAAAAAACAAAATTCATCATTATTCTCTTTACTATTTGGGTTCTCATTTTTTTTCTTACAAGTTTTGATACCCCAATTAAATAAAATGGGCCTATTAAATCATGGAGGTTTTGTGTGTTTCTTGGATAAATCCTTGAGGACAGTGTGTCTAACACACATCTTAGGGTATGTGTTGCCAAGCTCTACGAGTCGAAGATTGGATCAAGGTTCATGATTATACAAGTTTGTGAGTTCATGGCTATAACTAGTGGTTTGTGATTTGACATACCTAGAACAACACTTTATACTACTAATTAAGTAAAAATAATTTTATGTAAGTTAATATACATTGATGATGTTTATATGCATTCATAATTCATTCTCAAAATAATCAAGTAACTTATCATTTTGGTTGTTAAAATTGTGAGGCATTGGTACTTGAAATTAGAAAAATGTCAAATAAATAGATGAAATTTAAACTATTGACATTTTATTTCGTGGCATATAGTCATATACTACCTCTAGACTCTTTTATAAGCAAAATAATTAATTAAGAAAGCTAGTTGATATCATTTAATTTTACTAATCACAAGTGAAAATAAGGTAATTTCTCAAATATCCTTTATTGTAATTTTTTATCGTGAATAAAAAAGAGTCATTTAAATTAAAAATGGAATTAAATGAAGAGTGTTTTGGGAATGATAACATTAAATAAAGCAAAATTAGTTTAAATTTGCTTATATTTAAGTACAATAAACAATACCATTTTTTTTGCTTATGAGCCCTGACACAACGTTAAAGTTGTGTCTTGGTGACTTGTTGATCATGGGTTCAAATTCGGAAACAGTCTTTATATATATGCAAGGGTAAAGTTTTTTTTTATATATAAGTCCATAGGGAGTACAACTTATTATCTTATAGTCATTAAATTTAATAATTAACTATCACTATAGTTCTTAATGAAACCAGTAGCAAGAACTAGTTTTTTTGTTACATAATATTAATGTGAAATATCTATTGGCTTTGTCATTAATAATATATGTTAAGAAACCTAGCTAGCACAAGCCTTGATTCCTTACTTCAAAATATTCAAATCTAGTTTCACTTGGACAACATATTAAATTTAAAAACTAATATAACTAATAAAATTTAATTTCAAAAATTTATTATATATATATATATACTAATTCCAGGACTACTATAATAATACTACACAATTTCTGAAATTAAAATACTCCCTCTAATATCCAATATAAGTAAGAAAAGTTCTTTTTTTTTTTTCAAATATAAGTAGATCTCAATTATTTATACCTTATTTAATAAAATCATCTCCAAAATACCCTTCATTTAATAAGATATAAGGCTTTTTTGTGATTGATATCAAGTTTCAATGAAAGATATTTAAAAAAAATATTTATTTTTTAATTAAAAAATATAATTTAATAAAGTTAACTAATTTTCTTAATAAATATAAAATATGTCTTCCTTTTTGTCCATCTTAAAAATAATATTCTTTTTTACTTATAATTGAGACCAAAGAAAGTAATTGTTTACTAAAAAAGAATCTATTTTCTACCGCCAAAGCTAATTAAAGACATACATAACTCGTTGCATATATTACATATAAGAGTATAATTCTTTAATAATTAAGAATAATAAAAAATTACAAAATTTTAAATATGAAGTGAGACGTATAAAATATTTTGTTATTTTCGATAAAACTCAACCGATACAAAAAGATGTGTTTAAAATAGTATTTTTGAGAGTATCTTGATAGTATTTCTCAGGCAATGATTTAAAACAAGAGAGTAGATTCATTCATAGAGTTCGTGCGAAGTGGAAGTGAGAAGAAAAAGACATGGCGGTGTCAGCAGCAAAGTTCGACGTGGTAATCCTAGGAGCCTCAGGTTTCACCGGCAAGCAAGTCCTCAAAGAAGCCCTCAAATTCCTCAATTCCAACAATTTCACCTCCCTCGCCATAGCGGGCCGCGACCCCTCCAAGCTGGCCCAAACCCTCAAATGGGCCGCTCAGCCCAACCCGCC
>PYAF01002548.1:304501-330715 GCA_007407185.1 Glycine tomentella
GAGAAGAAAAAGACATGGCGGTGTCAGCAGCAAAGTTCGACGTGGTAATCCTAGGAGCCTCAGGTTTCACCGGCAAGCAAGTCCTCAAAGAAGCCCTCAAATTCCTCAATTCCAACAATTTCACCTCCCTCGCCATAGCGGGCCGCGACCCCTCCAAGCTGGCCCAAACCCTCAAATGGGCCGCTCAGCCCAACCCGCCACCCCAAGTCCCCATCCTCGCGGCCGACACGGCTGACCCTCCCTCCCTCCGTTCCCTCTGCGACCAGACCCGCCTCCTCCTCAACTGCGTGGGCCCCTTCCGCCGCCATGGCGAACCGGTCGTGGCGGCGTGCGTCGCGTGCGGCTGCGACTACCTCGACATCACGGGCGAGTCGGAGTTCATGGAGCGCGTGGAGCGTGAGTACCACGCGGAGGCAACAAAAAAGGGTTCTTTGGTGGTTTCGGCGTGCGGGTTCGACTCCGTTCCCGCGGAGATGGGCTTTTTGTTCCATTCCAGGCAGTGGGTGGGCCCGGCCTGGCCCAACAGGGTGGAGGCGTACCTGAGTTTGGAATCGGATAAGAGAATTGTGGGGAACTTTGGGACGTTTGAGTCTGCGGTTATGGCTGTGAAGGATTTGAAGGAAATGGAACGTTCTAGAGTCACCAGAGTGATCCCTGAGGTATGATATATATAATACCATGAATTATGACACACACAATTTGATAAAAGAGGTTCAGTTCACTTGAATTTGATTGGATTCTGTGTGGTTCTTTCTTGTTTGTTGGGTTTTGGAGTAGGAATATACTAGTACACTAGTACTATCAAATTAGTTTTTGTTTTTTAAGTTATAAAAAGAATAAATAATTATCAAATAAGTCACCCGCAAGTCAACTGCAGCTCCTCCGCCGTGAAATGCAACTGTGCCCGCCAACCACGCTGACGGAGTTCACCCTAAAACGATGCCAACAGACTGAATTTCTTCGACGTGAACTTCGCCGGTTACAACCTCTCCATGATCGTGGAACCACAGGACGGAACTGGTGGCCAAACACTACA
Organism: Glycine tomentella; assembly: GCA_007407185.1. Lineage (NCBI taxonomy): Eukaryota > Viridiplantae > Streptophyta > Magnoliopsida > Fabales > Fabaceae > Glycine > Glycine tomentella. The sequence continues at coordinate 305,538 of PYAF01002548.1, forward strand.
CCACCATGGGAGCCGGAGGAGCCATAGTCACTGGTGACACAAGTTTAACGCCGTTTGGGTTAAAACTAATGGAAGGACAACTGTGTTACTAGAAAATTCTTTAGGGGACTATTTTAGAACTTTTAAAACATAGGGGACCAATTTAGAACCGAAAAATAAGTTAGGAGACCAAACATATATTTTAGCCTTGTTGATATTTACAATAGCTATCTTAAAAGACATATGGAACATGATTTTTGATTGACGACTTACAGTGTAAAAACTTTCACAATGACAGTGTATGTATAATAAACAAACTCAATGAATTTAGAGTAGTGATAATCGTCCACCCGATCTTGGGGTGGAAAGAAGACGGAGATAGGGGAAAAAGTTGGGAGAGAAAATGATAAATGTGATAAGTGACTTAATGGAAAAGGAAAAGAAAGATAAGAAGAAAATGATGTAGAAATGAGATGGAAGAGAAGATAAGTGTATATTGATTATTTTTCATGGACTTAAGTCATCTAATCATGAATTGTCATATACTTGAAATTTGTTGTTTTTTAAGTGATTTTTAGTTTTTAATTTCTACACTTCATAGTCATAGAGTTCAACATACTGTAATGGAGTTTATAGAACTCAAACCACAATGTCTGCATGCATGCAACCAGTAACCTATTCAGTTTTGGGAACTTTTGGTTATCATACATGAAATGAAATCCTCATTCCTCTGACAATCTCTTCAACTGGGAATCATATTATCATCATTGAGTTACTTATGCTGGTTGTTGATTGTAGCTCATTTTGAATGTTAAAATAAATCGACTTAATTCTTTCTAATTTCATCTAAAATGAGATTAACTTAATGTAGTCTTGTTTATTGACCTTTTTATAGTATTTCAATAGAACAATAAACCTACACCATATCTTCTATAGGATAGAGTACTCCTCAAACTGGGTTTGTAATTTAAAACTAGTTGCCCAATTTATATTTTTTAATATTGTATATCACTTTGCCAACTTTTATTACTCATTTATGGTTGCAGATTCCTGGGCCCCCACCTAAAGGAGAAATAATAGAACACCAGAAGAAACTTGGCCTTTGGGGAGTAACACTACCTTCAGCGGATGCAACTCTTGTTGGAAGAACACTTTCAACTCTAACTGAATCCCCCCATGGTCTTCCTGGGTTGAATGAGAGTGCTGAGATGGTTGAAAGAAGGAAAGCCTACTGGAAATCCGTGAAGCCGGCTCATTTTGGTGTGAAAATAGGCTCAAAATCTTTGTTGCACATGTTCGGATTTATTCTTATTGGAATAATCATTGGTGTTTTAGGAAGAACCTCTTTTGGAAGATGGCTTCTTTTGAAGTATCCTTCCATCTTCACCTTTGGTGGGTTCAGTAAGAGTGGTCCTTCTGAAGAGGAGATTGCAAGTGCTTCATTCAAGATGTGGTTTGTTGGACATGGTTTCAGCAATGAGAGTCTTGCTGCACAGGGAAACACAAAACCTGACATGGAGATTATAACAAGAGTAATGGGACCTGAAATGGGTTATGTAACCACCCCAATAATTATGGTTCAGTGTGCTCTCGTTCTTCAAGGCCAAAGAAACAATCTACCAAAGGGAGGTGTTTACAGTCCAGGAATTGTATTTGGTCCAACTGATCTCCAGGAAAGACTTCAACAAAATGGAATATCTTTTGATGTCATCTCAAAAAGCTCTATTTCTTCTTGATTCTAAGCAGTTCATCCTTTTTTGGTTGGAAGAGAAAAAAACTGACTTGTCGGAGTGCAGAAGTTATAATAAAGTATTGAGAGAATTTTTTTGTTTTATATGTCTATATTTTTGTTTTGTAAGAATACTGCAGTTATATTGACATTTGACTTGAACCAACATGGTGTGACATAGTTGATGCTTAGATAGATAATCTCTAAGTCTGTGTGCATGGAAAAATATTTGTAGGGAAAATTAGCCTCATGAATTTCAGTACTTTGAGAGATACCCTGGGTTCACTAAAAGAAGTATTTGGCTTGATCATCAGCTGGATCATCCTTAATTGGCTTCAACATTTGTTCAGGTTGATTGACAACATAGTGACTACTTTATTGCATGTGGAGATCATCAATAGAACAGACTGTTTACTAGTGGGCAGTGGCAGATAGCTAGTAGAGAGCTAATTGAGGCTTAATTTACTTGGAAATGGAGAATTAACTCAGAAAAGGTGCAACTTTGATTCCCTCTTGTAATCTTCTGAAATGGGCAATGCCAAGTATGAGACTGAAGGTTTGGTTTGAATGTAGCTAGTCTGAAACATGTTGGCACGCACTGCAGTAGTAACTTGACACAAAACAGAAGGTAAAGGTTTGTCTACCGTCTTGTATTACTGTGAAAGAAACAACTTTATAAAGTTCCATTTAACTAATAAAAATTTACACCTTCTGAAGAAAGATAACAAAAATCCTACAGCTATTGTTATGAAAATATTGAATTATTTATAAATGGAAAGTTCAAGGTTTTCTGAAATGGGTAGCAGAGACAAAATGGTGGAGTATACTACTTCTCAGCATTCGGAAATACAATAATGGTTGTTTACAGTTTTTACATTATGCAAAAATAAATTAATAACATTATAACGTAAGATCCACAACTAACATTATGCCCATAGCTTTACCTTTATTCCTTCTTCATTACAACAGTCAGACAACTTTATGATTTCAAAATTTATGTACATTTTACCATATGTTATCTGAATGAATCGTAGCCCTGGGAATCAAGAAAATCAACGGACTAGGTTTTGAATTTTCACCATTTATTAAATGGGTATGCATTTAATTTCAATTTTAACTATTTACTTTTCAACCTACAATTTTAATTTCACGTTCGTTTAGTGTATAGTTCACTTTAAAAGAAGGGTCAAATACTTGTTAATTTTACTAGTTATATAATGTATGGTTGAAGACACTATTGAAAATAAAAGAGTAATATATTAAATTCGTTCCTTAAATGGTTAATATAGTTGTTGAGATTGTAAAATGTCATTTTAATCATGAAATTGTTAAACATCGGTCATTCTAATCTTTATGATTTCAAGAACTGAAATGAATGTCATTTTGTAATATTAAGAATCGAAATGACAATAATTTATTAATACTAGGGGTTAAATAATAGAATTTAATACATAAGTATTAACAGTAAAAAAATAATTTTACACTAACATTTGATCATAAATTATTGTTTAAATTACTCTAAAATGATCATTTTAAAAGTTAATTTAGTGAATTATGATTGAATGAATATTAAAAACTTTTTACATTATCATAACATAACCCTTTTTTTCATAATATTTTCTTTTATAATTTTAGAGACTAAATTAACCAATATTCATAATTTTAGAAATTGTGTATTGATCAAAACTGAAGCGGTGAAGGTTTGAGGGAATCTTACTCTCCAGTCCCAGTGCAGGCAGGCACTACCTTCACTTCTCAACCAACTTGTGCTATATTGATGAGATTCTTAATTATTTTTAGAAAATGATTCCTTAATTGTTCATGGATATCTGACATAATGATTGTCTGAAAAAGCAGAGAACATAACTCTTCTCAAAAGCAAGGAGAAGCAGCATATCCCCAATGTAGATGTTTCCCTTGAAAACACGGCAGCAAGCAAAATACCTCTGATTTGCATTGAAATTATTACAAACTCGTTTTAACATTTGAGTGAGAATATCTCACAAATAAATTGACACCAGTTAAGCTCTTTGGAGTTTGGACGGTCTTATTACAATAAAATTATTGTTCGATAAAAACAAATTGGAATAATATTACTGAAAAAATTATCATTAGCTCACGGAGGCTAAAGTATTTGCAGTGGGATAGTGGCGTGAATAGCTTGTTAGATTATAAAGTTTGTCAAGATGAAATCTCAAATTCATCATGGTATTAAGGGCATTAATCAATCAATATTGTTCCACATATGTATAAAATAAGATATATAGTAGTACTCAATGGATGACTTCTTTACATTAACTGTTCCAAATATCTTTACAGCCTTAAACTTCTAATGATAGCTTCAATTTTTTTTCCAAAAATGATTGAATAAGATTAAATAAAGGTTCAACATCTAACTTTATGCGCATGGCACGAATCCATATTTCATTTGACAACTTAGGAAACTCAAGATATTTTCCTAATCAATCAACATTGTTTCCCCATTTGTAGTCTGAATTGTGGCCTTGGTGCTCTGTAGGCTTAAGTGTTTCTTCATTTCCTGAGACCTGACAAACTCCTCAATTCTTGCTTTTAGCTCATCGTCGGGAATCAACATATCCGCGGTAAGATGAGAACGGTTGAATGGATCAGTCTGCACAACCAACCATACAGAAAAGCATAAACCAAGGAACTTCTTCTCTGTATGAACATCAGTAATGAGGAACAAAAGGTCAAAAGTCTACACTTACACTATCACTAAGAAGATGCCTCTGGATGACAGGACGATCAACCGTGATCCTTGAAGAAGGCAAGATAACTGGATCCTTCATCAATGTGTACTGCAATACAAATGTGTCACTAAGGATTAGCTTGTCTTTTATTCAAAACAGCTTATAAACAACTTTTTAGAGCTTTCGGAAAAAATAAAGCAATTTTTCCCTAAAAATAATGAAGAGTAATCACGCATCTAGTCGCTATCAAATTTTACACTTGCAAATCAATTTTGAGTGATACCCCACCTCCATAAAAAATCACATGAGCGCAGAAAAAAAAAATGGAAAACATACTTGAATTGGATCAAGGAATTCATCTGGTATCTCCCCTAGAGTGGCTTCAGTATCCATGGCCTCTGAAGCAGCAACTTTAGCTTTTGCGCCAAGTTGAATAAATTCCTGTATAATTCTCCCATCCTCGCCAATTCTGTGAAGAACATCAGCCCCAGCACTAAACAACTGCAGCGAATTACCAGTCAGATTGCATTTGCTTATATGGTAATACAGACAAAAATAAAAATTCTTGAGAACAGTATGCAGTATATCAAAAGTCCCACAAAACTTGCCTGATCATTGTATGATCGACCATCCTTTGAGATGGCAGCTGGGAAGATGGAATTCGTGTCACCCCTGGCTAGATGAACATATATGTGCACAATCTGCAAAGAATACATTGAAGTTACTAGTTTGCTCTGAAAAATAAAGTTTAGTAATATATTTGTGCCGCGTAATATAAATGAGATACAAGATTCTGGTCCCTGCCTCCTCCCACCCCCCTTCCAAAAAAGCTAATCAAACCATTAATATTTAATATAAAATAAATAATAAAGAATAAAGACCAAAAGGGATTTGATATTTTGCATGCCTAGAGCAACAAAACACCTCATCTTGAAATGATTCAACCAAGTTACTAGTGTTGGGAAAGGTTGCAGAATAACTTTGTATGCACAAGAAAGTAATGTAGAGCCAACATATGACAGACAGAATATTCTGGTAATAGAGGAAAAATTGGAACTTGGATGTATATTTGAGAGCAACAATTCATTATGAAATGACTCGATCAAATTACTAGAGATAGTCAACTAGAAATTAAGCATGCAAAGCAACAAGGAATTAGCATGAGATTAACAAGGTGCATAACAGAATAACAAAAAATAGATGTATAATGCCACATGTTTGTGCCTATGGATTGAGCAAAAGAAAAACTCAAAGCCACTATAGATTTAAATGTATGGCTTCAATTGGAGATTTAAATTACCTTCATATAGATCCATTTCATGTATACTTTGCAACTTCATTAACATAAGAAATTCTCATCCCCCAAAAATATGATAAAAATTATACATGAAATCATATCAAATAGTTTTAAGTGGATTTTTCACAGGCTCAAAAGTCAAAAGTGTACATCATTTACTATTTATAAACCAGTCTAATATCAAAGTTCTTCAAATTTCTTGGATTAATGAAGATGTAAATACAGCATTTTTAGAATCAATACTATTGTAGTCATGTTTGACTAGTCTAAAGACTGCAAAAAATAGCATATCACCTCTCCTGTCATAATTATTTTTTTTTATAAAAAAAAGAACTGATTGCTGCAAAAGATTTACAGGAGAAAACCAAACTAGGTTGGCACCTCACGAAAATCAGCAGACAGCAAGCTAGGAAATATCATTCAACCAAAAAAGATAGCAACAAAAGGCATGGGGGAACATAAACCAAACCCATGGGAAAACAAACTATTTGAACCTGTAGTTTGTATAACCAAACCTATTTCTATTGAAGTCAATAACTAAGAAATGGGGTGAGATAATTCCACCAGTAAAACCCATCAAAAAAGTGTGAGCTCTAAAGGCCAGAATGTCTGCACAAGTGTTCCCCTCCCTGAAAATATGACCTACCACAAATCTCATTTTTTGTTAGATCTAGACAATTATGCCACCTGTTCTGTAACTTCCAAGGCACTAGATTTGGGTTCTTAAAAGACTGCACCACTAAGGATGAGTCACATGTCAAGCCACGGATTGAGCCAACCTTTTTTGTGAGCAATTTCTATGGCTAAAATAGCCCGACATAATTACCCACTACTAAAAAAACTCACTTTAAATAATGTTGAAATATAGTTGATGCTAACCTGTTTTAGCAAATGCTTTGGACGAAATTCATACTTCTCAGGATCCTTCAGACTAAGCGATTTTCTTTGAGGACCCACCAATTGCAGCAGAAAGTAATTGAGCATGCTAGCCACTCTTTCAACCTTGAAAAAGTGGAAAAATAAGATTAAAATCATAAGGAGAATACCAAATTTTCAAAGGAAAATCATAGTTCAGCCACAAACTATTTTATGAGATGACAAGATGCATAACATGCCCTGGTTGGAAAGAGAGAAAATACCATCTCAGGAAGTAGGAATGGAGCAGTAATCTGCTCTGAAGTAAATGCAAGCATACTGACATCTTCATTTGCCAACTTCATATCTATCCGAATAATCTACAAAATATCCAGCATTAAATGCGTTATTAAATGATTTTAAAAACAAGTGCAGATACATAATTTTATGTTGAAACAAAATGTCAACACACATTTTCTTGAGAATGGAATAACCGGGTCCTCTCCTGCCTCTCTTGAACTGGTCGTCTCTCCCACTCAACCGTATTTGACATCTCAGCCTCCAATTCTTTTAGCTCAAGAATTTTGTTCAGACTTTCATCAAGAAGATAAATACTATCATTAATCAAAAAGTTTAAGAAATTCAGATAGACACCCTTTTCCTCCTCCTTAGCAATCTGGAAATAAATTAAATTTGAAATAATTAGATACAGTTGAGCATGGTGTGAGATAAAAATAAAATTCAAATATCTTTAATACATTACCTGTCTCCAAGCATTACGATGACTAGGGACTTGCCACAAGTATTCAAGGAGTTCGGCAATATTATGGCGGATGTTAAACTTATCATAGAACTGCAATGGACAAGTGACAAATTAAGACATTTAGCTAGGTCTTGTATTCAAAAACCCCAAAAGGCTAATGATTTCAAATACTGAAACTCATGGAATGTAATATGTATATGAATGTGTTTATTTAGGAAACCATAATTGGTGCATTATATTAAGAGCTATATAAAAAAATTGGTGAAGCAGTTTGAAATACAATTCATAAGTTCCTTTGACATTGCTCTAATCAATTGCATGCATATGATTAAAAAAAAACATATCTATTGATCCATCTTAAGTCATCATTCAGTAAACAGAACCACTAACATGGCTCAAGCTAGAGTTTCAAGGAATCAAGAAGAGACGTGATTTCCAAACTATTCAACTATATTCCTCATATATTAATCTATAAACCAACAGCATTAGGGGGGAAAAGGTTGGTCATGCATCATGCCACCAACAGTCTTAAAATGCAGACTAACCTGTGTGTGAGAACCAGTGAACTCAATGTCAACATAAAGTTTCAGAAGATTCCTCACAAGATACTCAAGAGAGAGTTGGTGACCTTCAAATAGAGTGGCTGTAGCAGTTGAGCCGCTGCAGAGAGGGAATAGAACAGGGGGAACACATACTCAATTATATAGCTTGAAGACTTAATACAAAGTTTCACAATATAATAATGATAAGCAAATTTTCCAATTTTACGCAGAAGAAAAAAGACACCAATTACCTCCTACGGGGCATCCAGCAGTTCAAGACTTCAACCATCTTTGCTCTCAGGTATGGGTTTTTGATAAATTCAGGGCTGGCCATGAACATAATTATGAAGTTCATAAATTCATCCTGCAGACCAATATAAATGAATTATCTTGCATACGAAGAATTTGGGAGAGAAAGGATTAATCCAAGAAAAAACTCTTGAGGTGAAGCCTACCAGCACAACTCCATCTAAGGCCTTTGGAATCCGGGAAGCAAATATTAAAAGTTCCATGGCATCTTCCACAAAATGTTCAGGCATGGTAGAAAATTCCATTGGGCAAGTTGGTGGTAGAGGCATCTTAAATCCACCCACCAAGCCAACCAACCAAACAATCATCAAGCGGTAGAAGGAAAGCGCATTTTGAATAAGTGTGTTATCCTAAGGAAACAATGTGAAGCCAATAATTCAAAATGAGAATATTGAAAATTTGAAACTTATAAGCTAGAAAGAACACTTAAAAGTAACAAGAACATGTCTAAATCAAATGAGTGATGAATCAAGCATCAAATTCAGTGAACATTTAATTTTAGAAGAACATAATCTTTGTAAGGTAGAAAAGATATGCTTAATTGCTTATCCTCTTAAGAGATCAATTTAATGAATATTGTCTTTACTATGAAACTAAGAAAAGACAGACATTAGCAACCGTGCTATGTCGTAATCATATCAGATGTCAGGCACTAGATGAACACTTCAAATACTTTAGGTGCATCTTCATAATTTTTTTAATTTTGTATACCAACACTGATTGGAATACCACAATAATTAGATAAATTTTAGCATTGTATTGTATTTATAATGACTCATGATAGTTATAAAACATGAATTCTCTCTGGTGATTTACAATTTTATATTATGTTAATTTATACATTGTATTTATACAATTATCTATGTCGCGTCTTATAATATTTAAAATTTTCTATATCCCAATGTATGTGTATGTGCAATATTGTATCCGTGTTCCGTCATAACAGTGCTTCCTAGCTAACAAATAAAAATCACTTTAAGCTCCATCAACCCCAAATTTTACAAAAGAAAAATAAGAAAAGGGGCACTACTGTAAGAAAAAAGTAGAAAGAGAGCCCCATTTGTGACAATGTACAAATAAATAACACCATAAACATTATTTATATATAGCATAGGTCTACATCATCCTGTAGTACAAGGTTTAGTACAAGAGTACAGCTGGAGAATGCTACATTTTGCAGTACACTGTACACTACCCCTCAAAGAAGAGCATATAAATCATGTGTGCAGCTTGTTATAGAAGTAGCTAATTCGAGAATCCTTAGTCCTTGACAGACTTCAGTAAATAATATGCTAGAAGGCCATTCAAGTTGATGAAACTAGTAGAATTATAACAAAGCAAAAATCTTCTCTCTATATAAAGTGACAACAATCTACCAGTGATTGGTTCTCCCACTACAACAAGAAAAAGACTGATCTGGAGATAATATTGCCATCTGTTTTACTAGACAGCGGGAAAAGAGAAGTCACGGCCAAACAACTGCAGGAAAAGGGACAAAGTGGAAAAAGAGGAGAAAACAGGTGTTTCTTCTTTAGAAACAGATAATATATGCATATGGAGAGAGAAAGATCTTAGACAGAAACCTTTTAGAACAGAAGTTTGAATGAATGAAACTGTACACAATTAGTCTTATTTATATTAGAGCAGAGACCTATGTACAGATTACAGATTATACAAGATGTGGTACAACTGTACAAGATTACAGTTGGAGTACATTAAGATCTGTAGTACACTACATATAATAATAGAATGTACAACTTACTATTGCTACAGAAACTATAAAGCTAATCAAGGTATAATTGATTTTCTCAACCCCACACACCCTTCCCCCAAAAAACACACACAATACAAGCACAGAAGCAACTTATTTTATTTTCATATATCTGTATGTGCTAACATAGATAACAAGAAACTTCAATGCTGGGGGTAAAAGGACCTACCCTCAATATCTGAGCTTCATAACATAGTTTTTCCTGTGAGTACAATTCCATTTCTTTCTCAAGTCGATTTATATCCAATTCTGCCTGAGGAGTGGGTGTTCGCTCCTGCATGGCTTTAAGTGTGGAGAGAGCATCTTCACACCTAGAAATATCCTGTATATAATATAACTCCAGCATTTATACTTTGCATAACTTTAGAAGAAAATGTCCAAAGCAGATAAAAAATATGGCAGCAATAATGGCAGCAATAATAGTTAGCCACCATAAAATAATACCAACAACTTTCAATTCTATCCAAACATACATATGATTACCTGAACTAAGTGTTTGAAGTCAGAAAATGCTTTTAAAAGGCCTAAGTTGAGCACTCTTGCGGTCATAAAGAAGCATTCGCAAATAAATGAATATTTCATCTTTTCAGCACGTGCAGAATCTTCATTTGTGAGCTTATCAGCATTACTACCAGAACTACTGGCCTCTTGGGATTGTTGCAAGCGTTTCTGATCATCATTATATTGATTGGTTGCCCCAATCTTAGCTGGGTTTTTACTATTAAGCCATTCAATAACTTCTTCTGATGATGCATGAAGAGCAGTCAACCCACTAAAACAGAATCATGACCAAAAGTTACCTATAGGGAGATACATGAAATTTCCATGAGAATTTTAATATTTAAACACAAAGCCCTCACCTTAGCTTCAAGCGGTTTGAGTAGTGCACATATTTTGCATCAATTTTATCCCTTTTTGTTAAATTTGCATCTAAAAATGGCTCACATAGACGAAGCATGACAGCACTGAGATTTACAAACGTGCCTGAACTTGCACAAGTAATAGGGTCAACCTGTTTTTAAGAAAATAAATAAATGCCACACATATTCTCATTAGACATATAACAAAAAACAGGTATACATTATACGTAAACTTCAGCATGAATATGATGACAAGGAGTGCAAAAAGAACGAAATGAAATAAAATAAGAAAGAAGCAATTGAACAATATTTATCTTGCTTGGTGTATCACTTCACTTCCACTAAAAAAATGCAGATAAGAAAGAAATTTACCTGTATATGAGCCCTGGATGCATTTATATTGATCACCTCTGCAAGATACTTGAGTACATTTTCACGAGTATCTTGACTTTTAAGGAGGATTAGGAGTACTTCAGCTAGGCCATCATATAAGTTGTTCATGACAGATTTGATAGTGGAAAATGAAGATAACAAATCAGCTGGTCGCCTAATTGATGCATCAGAAAAACACTGCTGCCTGGATTTCAAATAAGAGAAAAAAATTAAGTTAAAAAGGGATGATTAAATAATAAACAATAAAATATCCCATTCAAATAAGTCTCACAGCTAGGCTTCATATGGTAAACATATAGACTTAAAACGGGAAACAATAAGCAAGAAGTGGAACAAGAATATAGGGTAGCAAATAAACAACTGAGCCTTTTCCCATTAAATGGACTTGGCTACATGAATCAAAGGGCACCATAATGTTCATTCATAAATCATATCTATAGATAAAATTCCTGACATACTTCCTAATTATTTTACCTATGTTTTCTCTTAGTCTCTCCCTCTTGTCTCTGACAACTGGACTACCCTCCATCTAATCTACTGTCCTTACTTGGCCTTCTATAAGTCTTCTCCACACAAACCCAAACCACCTAAGGCAACACAACACGATATTTTCTACAATAAGCGCTACCCCAACTTTTTGACCAATGCATTCATTCCTAATTATCTCTTGTCTAGTAAGTTCATTCATCTAACGCACCATTCACATTTCTACTAAATTGCATTTATTCTTTTGTTGTCTTTTTACTGCCCGATATTCAGTCCATAGTCCATACAACATTACAAGTCTCCTAACAGTCATAATTTTTCTAACAATAATTTGCTGAAGAACCAACATACTGACCATAAACCATTTGTTTCTATTCTATGAAACCAAAGGATAGAACCAGCAAGCACATCAAAATTTCACTAGAACCAAGTTTGCTTAACTAATCTGGTATACTCTAGCCAAGTTCACAACAACAAAAAGCAACCAATCATATGTACTACTACTCCCTTCAGCTCCTCTCACCAATGGAGACAAAGAGAAACGCAAGACCACTAAAAACCCATCAACACATGAATTTCAAACAAAGCTGCTAAATCCACAAAATCTCAAGCTCACCCAACATCAGGCTGCCCCTTGAAAAAAGCTTGATCGGGAAGAGCACTGATATGAAAAAAGGGACCCAAAATGCTGGTCATCTCAATAGCACGGCCATTCACATAAACCCCTTTGGGAATCCACCACTCATGATTCACAAGAGACTTGGCACCAATGGGAAACCTAACCAAATACAACAAAGCCCTTAATGAGTCCTGAAAGTTCCCAAGAGCAGACACCTTCATCACACTCCCTCTCAGCTCCTCATATAAACCCTTCAGAATCTTGTCCAAGCTGTCAAAATCAGGGTCCCTGAAAAACTCCTCCAGAAACCCCGGCGGACTCTTTGCACCTCCGCCGCCGCCGCCACCAAACACATTCCCGCCACCTACCTCCGCGAAAATCAGCGGCAGCAGTGGCGAATTGGCGCCGGAACTCGCCGAACCCCGGCTCGGGAAGAGCTCGGGATTTGCTAAATGAATCCGGCAGTAGTTGACGCAGAGCTTCTTGCACTGTCTCACCACCGCCTCCATCTCCGACCGCAAGTTCTTGTCCTTCATGTTCGCGATTTTCTTCCCCTCCTCGTGCGCGCGGTGGTAGCAGCCGACGAGGTACTGGAACGGAGACTCGTCTCCGGAGCCGGCGAATTCGCCGGAGAGACGGTCAATTAAAACCCTCTCCATGCAATCGCGCGAGAGGCGGAGCTCTTTGCCCTCGCTGAGAATCTCGGCGGCGGTCAGTTCCAGATACACGATTTTCGAATCGGTGGTGGAGTTGGTGTTGGCGATTTCGGTGATCGAGACGAGGAAGATTTTGCGGATGATGATGTCCTCCACTTCCTGTGGAGTGCGTTGGGGTTTTGCCGCCGCCATAGATGAAAGTTATCAGAGTGATCAAATTGGAATTGGAATTGAAATTGGTTGTCAACTTTCGATAGGTTTGTTTTGAGGAAAAAGAAAAAAAGAAGGAAAGGGAAAGTGTGATGAGGGAAAAGGATCTTATTGTTGTTCAGCGAGAGTGAAAGGGAAGGGTTGAGAGTGGAACATGGTTTGGTTTGGTTTGGTTTTGGAGAGGGAGAGAAGAGAACTCAGAAGGTTCTTGTAGGGGGAAACTGGGTCACTTGGATGGGGAACGAGGAATACTCTGTGGAGAGAGGTTCCAAACGACGTAGTTTCCTCTACCTTTTTTTCTTTTTTCTTTTTTTCATTCGGACTTTCAGGGAGGATTTTGAAATTTGATTAATTTGGAATGTTAAAAAAATGATTTAATACAAATATAAACAAATAGAAGTTTTTAATGTTTTCTCTTAATAATTTATGCTTGTCAATGATATTTCTTGAGTTCGTTTGGTAACTGGATAATTGGATATTCTTTTGGGTAGTGTAATCTTTGTTGCATTAATAAGATACACTACTAATACGATAGTAGTCCTTATCTTATGGAGTTGTCCCTCCCCTATCCCTCTTTCTTGTGGAGTGGGTTCAAAATTGATCCTTTTTATCTCCATATTCTATATTTTCTTAATTTTGTGACTAATAGTAATAGAGTAGTGAAATTTAAGCGTCTCTATCCCGCATCATTTATATCAAGTTTGTTTTCCTTCCTGCTACATTGAATAGACACTCGCTACATAGAGTTTCATCGATGGATTGATTGACATTGTGTTGTGCATAAGGGGGATAAACACCGAAATTTTTTTTACCAATGAGTCATCGAACAAATCACATAAGCAAATTTGGCACCACACTTCAACTCAAAACATTAAGGCATTAGGTTTGTGAGTCTTCCTCACCTATATGTTGCTTAACTTTCTCATTCATATCCAACGTGAGACTTCTACTTCACACTTGAACTCCAACACATTAATTTTACTTAATATTAATTTTAATTGTAGATGCTTGACAGCAAGTGGTGAAAACTCAAGTGAATGTGAGAAATTTGTTAAATTGGTACTATTGAACTTAAAACTATTGTTAAATTGGTACCGTTGAACTGACAAATTTACTTAATATTGATTTTAATTCCAATTGATACTTTAAAAGTCATGGTTAATGCTTGCTAGTTGTTACTATTGAATTGAAAACTATTTCTAGTAATACATCTATTTCCAATTCCAATTGATATTTTAAAGCCGCGATTCTTGTTTTCCAGTATTGATGTTGACTACTAATATATAGTTTATGTTTAACTAAAAATTTACTCATGAACTATTATTTTCTTTTATGAATAAATTTAGGACTTTTTTGACAAGTTCTTTTAAGTTTAACTTCCAATTATGAATCGATATTTTGTGTTTCAAATTATTAGTGTAGATGTAAACTATTTGTACCTATTTGATGCTCTAAATTTGCATTGTTTATGATCTAATGCATAATGTAATTTTTTTGTTGTTTCCTTTTTCATATAATATTAATTATAGATGGAAACTCCACTTGAAGTGCCTCCTTCAAAGGAATTTGCAAGTAGTAATCCTGTGAATAATTCTTATTTTTAAGATCAATCTTTATCTAAAGATGAAACCTCTATATTAATGTAGATGATGGTGATGATATTAAAGTAATTGAGGATGGGAAAAAAAGATAGATGTTTGTTGTTTGGAATTACTTCAAGAAAAAATGTCAATTGATGTGTAAAATATGTTAGGCTCGAACAAGGACAAGTGTACCATATGTAATAGTAACAGTGGATTCGAATTCAAAAGTCCGAATATTGAACCCAAAGGACCAATTGTATTCCCAATTAGTTAAGTTTATTAAACTAACAATAGAGATGATTAAAAAGATGATTTAAATATTTTTGTGGTTTTGGTTTTTATAAGAAAACAATTAAATGAATATAAAGAGAGGTTTAAGTGATTATAAGAATGACAAGAGATTATGACTCACTAGTACCAATTTTCTCTTAATCCTAGTCCTAATGAAATTTTCCCCCCGATTAATTACCAATTCTCAAAATCAACTAAAGCCTATGATCAATGTCAAAAGATGATCTTTGCCTTGAATCAATACCCCAATGATTATGGATCTATCAATTTAAGTTAGAGGATAAAGCTAATTCTATAGATGATTAATTAAAGATTGACTAATCTATTCAAGATTACCAAACAATTTGATCATGCAATTTCGTATAAAATATTCTCTACCTAAATCTACCAATTACATGCAGATGATCACTAATATGCAATAGATTGACTATTAGAATGATCAGTTCTAAATAGGAATTTAAATAAGGAACAGAATTAATTAACATAAAACTATGAGGAATTCCATTAAAAACAAGGAGAGAAGTACAAATGGACAACTACATAATAACCCTCGAACTAGGGGGACTAGCCACTTATGATCAGAGCAAAACTAGCAATCCTAGATAAAATAAACATTATATAGCTTTCAAAAGATAACTGTACGAAAATGCACACTACGGCCGTGGTGAATTCACCATGGTCATGATCGGAAGTGATGTTGAAGGTTTGGGTCATTATGGATAGACTATAGCCCTCTTGGTTGACCACGATCGTTGTCAGATCTTGACGTTATTCTAGAGGGTTGTTTAGTACCACGGTCATGATCAAGTGTAGTAAAGTCTTCAAATATTCATAAATTTGTACAATTTCCAACTCTTTCACTCAATTGAGTGGTTGTGCTTTTGCAATATAAAACTAGTAGTGTTCAAATGTGAGCTCTGCCAAGAAAATGCATGCAAAATGGCACAAAAACTCATACAAAATATCACTTAGAAAGTGGTTTATCATCAATAACAAAGAAAAGGTGTTGTGCTTTTGTTGCAACAAGCATTTGGCAAGAAAGAGATATGATGGAACAACTCATTTGCATAAACACTTGAAAACTTGTAAAAGAATACCATATAGGGATATCAAACAATCACTTTTGTTGAAAGAAAAAAAGAAGGCAGATGGATCAAGTACTTGTATGAGTAACTATAGTTTTAATCCAAAGCAATCAAGAAAAGAGCTTGCTTGCATGATAATAGTTTATAAGTGTCCACTTTCAATGGTGGAACACTTAGGGTACAAAATATATTCTATATGTCTTTAGCTTTTGTTTAAGATTTCAAGTTAAAGAGTGATATTACGAAGATTTATCAATATGGAAAGTTCAACATTATGAAAAATTTAGAAAGCATTGGAAATAGAATGCTTTAACTACAAACTTGGGGATAATTAGTAATCAAAAGAAAGGGTATATGACCATCACAAATCATTTCATTAATGATGATTGAGAACTGTAAAGTCGAATCCTAAGGTATAACTTTTTATATAAAAAAATCATTACATATAACATTCTGCATTGTATTTTTATTTAATTAATTATTTTGCATGATAGGTTTGTGTACGTAAAAAACGTCCAAGGTATAATTTTTTATAAAAAAAATTCATTACATATAACACTATGCATTGTATTATTATTTAATTAATTATTTTTGCATGATAGGTTTATGTACGTAAAATGTTCACATAAGGATGAAGCTCTTTCAAAGGTATTGTTAGGATACATTATGTAATGGAATATTGATACAAAGTTGTCCACCATCACTTTGGATAATTGTAGCACTAACGATTCTCTTATTAGATTATTGTTAAACCAAGTTGATTGTTCTTCTCTTATGTTTGATGGCCAATTATTTCATATGAGGTGTTTTGCACATATTCTAAATTTAATTGCTAAAGATAGATTGAGTGTTAATGGAGAAGGCATAGAAAATGTTAGGAATAGTGTTGTTTTTTTACTACTTCACCTAAAAGAAAACAAAACTTTAGGATAGTAACCTATCAAATCAAAGTTTGTATCACAAAGAAATTCTTTAATGCAAAACTAGATAGAATTGTACTTAGTTTATGCTTCTTTTTTTTTTTGCATTGGCTTACAAACATGTTTTTATATGTTTGAAAACAAGATAGCATTTATAGTATGTATGCCTACAATAAATAAGTGGAAAATTACAAGAGAAAATCGTAGTAGGTTGAAAGTTTTTAATTGTGTAATTGAGATATTTTTCGAGACAAATATTTGACAACCAATATTTCTTCCCTTTGATGTGTGAAACAAAGTTGTCTTTGCAACAATGCAGAATTGCTCAATTGTGGCTACTAGAAATATGACTTAAGAAATGGTTGTCAAATTTTAGAAATATTGGTTTCTTACTCATGGAATTATGGGGATTGCTATTATTTTAGATCCAAGATACAAATTTAAGTTGTTGGAGTACTTTTCCCCTAATCTTTATGGACGTCTTCAATTGAAATTAATAATATCAATAAATTGTGTTACTCATTGTTGGAAGAGTATCACGATAAGGCCAAGGGAATAGTAGAAAATTCCACTTTACATGTAAATGATAATGAGTCAAATTTGATAATATGAATGTTAACAATTTTCTTAGTTTTTTTAATGTTATGTTTATATGCTTTTAATATTATGTTTGGATTGTTTAAGAGTGAATTTGTAATTTACTTGTAATAATTTTTGATTGAATATTTTTTATTGATTTATTAATTTTATACATAAGTAAAGTGTAGGTAATGGATGCATATGTGGATATATAGGTACCTACCAAATAAGGGGATGATAATTAAAGTTATTATCTGTGTAGGTATGAGTTTAGAAAATGAGAAGACAAGAATTTAAAAATTTTGAAGAGAAATCAAAATTTGGCAAAAGATTTTACAAAAAAAATCTACTAGATTCTCACTTGTATGAATCTATTGGATGTATATATTATCAGTCCTTTGAAGATGGTGAGTGCAAAGGAATTTTAGAAGAATTTGTTTTGTTTCATTTCTTTTAATGTATCTTTCTTTCAACTAAGCAATACATGTAACATTCTTTTCACATATGATTGTCGATATCATTTTTTCTTAAGATAAATCACAAATTTCTTGTACACCTATATATAATTATCTTCACAAATAACATGCATCTAACCAATCAGCTTTGATTTGAAATTTTTTTAATAAAATAATTTGATATTCATTATTCTCTTCACAAATAATATGTGTCACTCCATTGAATCTTTTCACAAATAATATGCATCACTCCATTTTAAAATAATTATCTTCACAAATAATATGCGTCACTCCATTTTAAAAAATTTGTGTAGGTAAAGAACTATATTTTAATACATTTGTGTAGGCAAAGCTTTTGGAAGCTCTTCATGATTTTCAATGATATTTATGTCATCTATATTCTATATAAATAAAAATTATGAAAAATTTATTTTTGAATCTTTTCACAAAAATACAAGGACAAATTAAATAATTTTTGTGCCATTCTTTTATAAAATATTAACATATATCACACGCATGCTAGTTGTTTTAATCCATAGAGAGACTTATTCAAAGTTTGTCTAACATAATATTAATGCAACTAAGCAATGTTAGCAATAATAATAATAATAACAAAAAATGGAAATCTTGGGAAATATAGGGGTTTGGCATGATGGTATCTGGAGTTGGGAGCTAAGATGGAGAAGGAACACTTTCAAGTGGAAGAATAACTTAATACTTCAATTGTAAAATGTTGTGTACTCTATAAAATTTTGTAGAGAAGTTTCAGACTCTTGACTTTGGAAGGGCAACTCAATGGGTTTGTATTTAACAAATTCCTCTTACTCATTGATGAATCAAGTTAGCCATGCTGAGGAATTTTATAATATTTGGAAATTAAAAATTCCAAAAAAAAATTAGTTATCCTACTATGGAGGTCTATTAAGAACCGTCTTCCTACAAAAGATAATTTAAGGTGTAGGAATATCACAGTGCAATAACAAGATCTAATTTGTTGCATCTATCATCTTCATTATGAGTCGGTGCAACATTTGTTCATTGAGTTTTCTGTGCTATGAAAGATTTGACTCGTATGTATATTGTGGTTCGAGCCAAATTTATCTACGGTTCTTCTTGGATCCGTTGAGAGCTTATTCTGGATATTCTCAAGGTGGGGGAAAGGAGGGGAAGCTGATCCATGACTTGTGTGGAAATGTGGTTGGTCCTTTGCTCTGCTTTTATTTTTTGTATATGGAAAAGAAAGAATAACTGCATCTTTAATAATGTCCAAGTGGATCAAATATCACTGTTAGATAACATCAAGTTTCAAGCATGGACATGGCTTTACAATATCTATTCAGGTTTCAATTGTTCTTTTGTAACATGTTTGTTAATCCATAAGCATGTTTGTTTCCTTAGATCTATTAGCAAATACAAATTTTCTTTCGTAATCATAATATCTTAATGCAAACTACAAAATTTAATAAATATTAAGTTAATTTCTGCATGCATATCAAATAAAAAGTATTCAATCTTGAATATAAAATCATTATTGTGTAGTTTACAATATATTTATTAACTTCAATCTTCTTACACCCCCACCTCCACCCTAACCCTAACCCAACTATGATTTTGTTGGTATCAATCACGATGTGCATCTCGATGATGATGATTTTCCTTTTCATGAGATTTTCCACGCTAATCAACCTATTGTGGTTCTGGATGGGTTGCCCCAACCCAACAATCTCCCAAAAATGGATATTTTGACTGAGTCACCACCACCAGCCTCACCCCAACAAAACCCTCAATTCCACAATAATGTCCAGATGTAACTGCATAAGCTAGGCTTCACAAATCCTAAAATAGTTGAAAGACTGTTAAAATACATTAACGAAGGCTACAATGAAAGAAAGGTTAAGTCGAGTTTGACTACCCACCACAAGATTAAAGCCTATAATCACTTAAATCAACTTCTGGAGTTGTTACATAAAAACAATGATGAAATACCATTGTTGAAAGGAAAGGAGATAAAGAGTTTTATATTGGTTAGGAAGACTAGAGGGTGTTTTCCATCAAATACTCATGTAGTTAATTTTCTTGTATCATTACACAATTGGTTGTTGTTAAATAGATATTTTAAGGGCCAGGAAAGGTGCGAGGAGAATGCTAAAGACTACAAATGGGATGTAAGAGAAGCAAAACTACTAAGTACAATGATACACATGCAGTAGTTGATTGAAAGCCGAGAGCAAGGTATTAAAAGATTAAGAAATTATATTGATCATAAAAAAAGTAGATTAAATAGGGTTTTTTTGGGTAAGATTAGCGGGGTTTAAAGTTATCTTAATTAATTTAGTTTATGGTTATGATTTTATTGTCACATTTTTATAATTTTCTAAAGATTGTGGGTGTTAATTAACTTGCTGCCCAATTTATTGTCATGTGCTAATTGTCAAGTAGAGTAGTGATCATCGCTTTAGGTAGTTTTGGCTTGGGTGCGGATTTCCCTTATTTGGAAATTTGAGACTTTGGGGTTTCTTTTTGTGAGGGCTAGCTACCTTGTTTGGTTTTGTTTAAGGGGATCTAGATTGACTTTGATTTTGTTGCTCTTTTATGGGACCTCTATTGAGCTCTTGGTCCTTTGTATTTGTTAGTTTGCTATCTCTTCACATCTTGTGATTTGGATTTAACCTCCTATTATTATATTATCTTTTCAATATTGAAAAAAATTAACTTTACTACCTATCCCCCAATTCACTCCAAGAATTTCAGAATTCAACCTAACATTTGGTGTTTTGAGATAACTTTACACTACACAATCACCTGTGCACAAAAAATTTATTAAAATCCTAGTGCAATAAAAATATTTAAAAAATAAATTAATATCAATAACAAAAAATAAGCTTGAAGATATTTTTTAATCACCAAAAATAAAGTAGTCTATCTATAGTCTTTGCATACAATAGACTAGGTATTTAATCTGAATTTTTTTCATCATATTCAATTATCTAACAAATTGCATTTAAAAATTATGTTGTAGCAAAATGAAAGATTTAACAATATAAGAATAAAATTATAGCAATATTATTGCATTATATAGTACATAGAATTTATACATATCTCTCAATGGACTTTGGTACAACCTTTGGATCCATCTCAATAGAAATTGTCCATTATAGAAACCTAAATTCAGGAGACATAAGGTTAGTTTGATGGTCACTCATTCAAATCCCTCCTAATATTTTTAATAAAACTAATAAACTAACATTTGTCGATAAGAACAAAATAGTTCAAGTATATATAGAGGAGTTGTCCAACTATTATTTCACGATATCATTACAACTTATTTTGTCACGTATACAAAAGAAAAAAAAAACAATATTCATAGTAAGATAAGTTTGTTTGTCAATCACACATCCTTGGATCTTTTAGGATAGTTCATCTTGTCTACTAAAGCCTAGAACAAGAGAGAACACAAAATATTGACAAGCACATCACCATATCATATCATATATATAAAAGACATTTGTTGACTGAGATTGTCAACACACATGTTATGCTCCTTTAAAAGAATGTCTCACTTTTTTAATTCCAAATTGGAAATGCATTAATTGATTTCACATAATTATATTTGATTGATTTAATCAAGATCAATTTAAGATTTAATGATCTCAAACATGTCGTGCCTTCTGATATATTTATTAAAATATATCTATACTTTAATTGAATCATCTATATTATTTTTTTGGAATGTAATGTCTTATGATTATATAAGTCATTTTCATTAGTTCTAATAATATCTTATCACATTTATTTATAATAAATTTTGATTCCACATTATTTGTAATTATACCTTTTAACAGTTTAATATAAACATAATTATATTGTTGTAATTATAACCTATAATTAAATATATATTTTATGGTACTCTTTTAATGGAAAATATTTTATTTGACTTTAAGAGAACAATATTGTCAAAATTAAATTTCAAGTTGTACTAAAAACTAATTATATTTTATTATTTCTTATTATTAATAAATAAGTTTTATATTTACAAACATTTGAGTTTATTATAAATAATTTTTTCGATAATATAAGAAATTAATAAAATTGTCAATATAATTTTTTTGACATAATCCAAAAAATTCTCCCTCCAAGTTTACCTATACATTGCTAAGGTACTATCTAGTTTAATTTATAAAGCAAATGAGTTCATATGAATGGGGTTAGCATGAAATATCTCAAAGATAAATAATAATAAAAACATAGTTTATTTTATTTCTCTAAGCAAACACTCTAAAAGGTGCTTTCTACAAAGTAAATTGCAAACAATACTTGAGACATGTGCCAAATCACATAAAATTGGGTCTTACCTTTAATTCTACTTAGGTAGCCAATCCATAGGTGTCAAACTTATGAACTGATTAAGTGAGACATATGTCAAATGTCATTATTCCAGTATACCTTAAAACAATAAGCCTATAACTAACACCCCTTTCTCACATTCCATGGACTTTACTTCTATTACTTATAATAAAAAGAACATTTTTTTTAGTACGTGTCACTCCCTTATGCAATTTCAGCTTTGTATAACAGTTGTCCCAGTTATCCTACTCTCAGCACTCCTCAGCTTTGGAGAATACGTGTCCTACTAGCACACTGTCTCAGCTTCTTCATCCAAACCACCAAGGTCACCGAACCATGACCAGAAGCAGAAGCCAAAGCAGCATGCAGAAAAAAATTTCAAAAAGCAGCAGAGGAGCACGTCCCAGTTTGAATTCAAAATCTCATTCTTTCTCTTTCCCACGTCTCATATTCTGTCACCAGCATGGTTCATCACCTACTAATCTTGGTTGACACACTTGTGTTCATGTAATGATTGACACAACAGTGACTCTGTTATCTACATCAACTTTTGGTCTGCAATTTCATCTTCCATCTCTGTCTCTCTATGTTAGGAACACGTTTATGTGTTATCGGCTATTCTTCATGCACATGTTTTATCAACAACAATGGTGAGTACTCGGTTATTTCCATTCACCAGGTAATAATGTCAATTTGGTATTTGTTGTCTCCTTCTTCACCCACCCATTGTTAGACTTTCCTTCACATTCATCAAATTTCTCCTGTGTTAAAGGTTGAGATAAACTGAGTGCTCGAATAAACTTGACCACAAGGCCAACTTGAGTCCTTGACATTAAAAAATGCGCATTGGTGACCCATTTTCGGCCAATGGCGGCTGGTAAATTTTTAACATATCCTGGTAATTTATTTTCTCTGATTATATTACATTAGTGTTACTTTTAGTTTATAGTATTTTGTATGTTGAACAACAACATTACGCAGATTGAATGCAATAGCAGAAATAAATGATGAAAAGGAAACTTGGATAATTGTTGTGCTGGTCTTAAACTTGTGGACTATTCCCAGATTAGCTAGGATTGCCATTGAGCTTATATTAATGGACAAGGAGGTTAGCTTATTTACAATTTTTTAACCATTTTGTGACTATGTGTTGGTGTTAGTTGTTGATATCACACAATTTATGAAAGTATGACTTCAAATGTTGATTCACGAGGGTGATAAAATATTGGCTCAAATGAAAAATGTTGAGCTAGGAAAGGTGAAGGATACTTTTGAAATTGGGCAAATTTACGTTATTCAAAACTTTGAAGTCAATAATAGAGTGGAATGGTGATGGATGTTTTAAAATTAAATTTCATTTAAATTAACCACCTCAAAATCAGGTGAACGGTATTGGTATGCACAAGCATAGCCATATATCAGTTTACACAGCACCTTCATGAATGTTATTAGTCTTCTAATGTACAATATTGTTCTATAAAATATAAATATTGAAGGAATTTGATTAATTGTTGTATTATCAAATAGTATAATATTCATGGAAATCTGACTTACTAATATACACAAATTATGTACTCCACTATACGAAAATTAAGTTGTCAAATTATGATACCTAAACCAAAACCTCCCACCTGTTACTAATATACACAAGCAAGGTCCACTCACTTCCATTTGGATGTTGTTGTCAAAGTGGACTTACTCTGACTTAGATTTAGTTGATACACGAATACCAATAATATCAAGACTGAATGATTGAAGTCAAAGCTTTTTTTTGTGCCAAACCATTACTTGCCGAGTGAATATTATTTCAAAAAGAAGCAGCCCAATTTGTTGATAAGGATTTCTATCAATCATGCTCCACTCAAAACCTCCAACTTGGCTAATCAAGTGCCCTCTAAGAAGATTCAGCTGTCATTCATCATATTTATCATACCTTCAATTTTGGTCGTTTTTTATTTTTTTATTTTTTCACTTTATTCCACTTCAATTTTTTTTTAGAAACATTTCAATTAATTATTTGCTCTTTGTGAAAGAAAAAACAGGACAAGGTCATGAAGAGATTTTTGGTTAGGAACATTGTTGAATAGGCTGCGGTCAGAGTTGTGCAAGAAGCCTGTGTGGTTGTGTCTATGTACATAATTTGTAATTCATTATTTATTTATTTTTAGGAAAATTTTACATCTGTTTATGTTGCTTATTTGGGTTTTTTTTTAAAAAAAATTATGCATTACCATGCCTCTTTCTCCTTTTCTTTGACACATATAGATGCATGATATAATGACCCTCACAATTAAAGTGATGAGCTATGGTTTAAATGAAGAATGTAAAGATTATGCTAAGTGTTAAGGAGTCTAATTATGCCAAGCAAGTCAAGTAAAACTCTTAATAGAGAATGATATAAGTTGTAATGACAAGATTAATAAGAGGTGATGATTAAGGTGTGTGATTAAAGATCTATGGACAAGGTAAATAGAAGGAACAATAATTTGGATTAGGCAATTAAAAATCTGAGTAAGTAACCATTTATTTTCTACACTTAGATCAGCCCAAAGGAAGCAACAATTCCACTTAAGTAGCAATTAACAATAAGCTTTAATCAGCCATGGTATTAATAGATTCCTTTGAGTCTTCAATAAGCTGCATCCCACGTTCAACTCCTCCCTTTCCTTTAATTAAATATACTACTGCAGCTTATTGGTGGAACCCTCCACTAAGGTAAAAACCTGACCACTTAGTGGCTT
>PYAF01002548.1:330815-395853 GCA_007407185.1 Glycine tomentella
TTGTATTTGTGCCACCGCCTTAAGGGTGGATATCTGTATGTACGACTTAAGAGTTATTTATGTATGAAGTATTCAGCTTTCTGTATTAAGTTATGCCTGGGGTTATTAGTTAAATTAAATCTAGCATTGCAGTATCGTATTATGTGAACTTCTGGGAAAAGAATTTGAGAAAATGTTTTGGAAAAATTTAATCACGATTCCTATACTATGTTTCCAAAACGGATTTTTATTAAGTCTTCCGCTGAAAACTCTAGTACCAAGATGAGTAACAACCGGAGTACTACGGGGTGTTACACATGATACTAATGATGATATTCAAAATGACCTTTGAATGGCTTAAGCGCTATTTTATGTTAAGTAGGCTACATTGGAAGAGTAGTATAAATTATATTTTCAATCAAATAGATTGCATTAGTTGATCAAAGTATAGTAAATATGGTGCTCACATGCATGTAAAAGCTTAGAGTTGGAATGGTGCTAAGGTTTCTGGTTTTAGTTACTCCTTCACGATGTGGACAATTATCTTGGGGTCCTGTCTTTGTGATCTTTAAGTTTAATGTGCCAAGCTATTTCAATTTTGGTCTTTAGCAAATGTGTAAAAAGATATTCATGAGCTATTGATTAATAGGAATGACTCAACACCTATAGGATCTGAAGAGGCTTTTGGTGTATTGATAAATTGCTGATTTCTAAATCTGATGCAAGGCTAACTCGTTGATGTCTACTCCAATATCAATGATATAGAGTCTTGGGAAATAGAGGGATAGGCTGTTTGGTTGAGAATATGTAGGGATAGGCTGTCCTGGGAAAAGTAGTTTCGATTAATAACAAATATTTTTAGGCTAGCAAAGGGGGACAGAGTGAAAACAGTTGCTCAGACTCATCAAAGAGTATGAGTTCTGCTAACCCAGAAGAAGCCAAATCTACTCCATCCAGAAATAGGAGGCATTCAGTTTCCTGAAAAGTAGTTTCGTTCATTTTGTTGGCTTTTCTATTATTGTTTATTTTCTTTCTTTTTACTAGGAGCTTGTAGGGATAGGTTGTTTGGTTGAGAAGATGTCGAAGGTAATAAGTTGTGGTCTTGTGTGAGAGCTCATTTTCTTGAACCCAATTTTTTTTTTTATGATTAACCAAATTTAGTTTATTTCCATGCTTATTATTTTCTTTTTTATGTGTTATTTTTATGTTATTAGTAGTCAACTGGAAGGTTAAAATGTTCTTACTTTTCATAGTGTTGCCATCCAAGTGTGTAAAAGTAATAATTGAAAATTGTATCTGATTCGTAACTTCATATAGGATATTTCTCTCTTATATATTTCATTAGCTTCAGTAGTCAATTGGATGGTTAAAATGTCCTTACTTTTGTGTCAGATGAAGAAACATCCTAAAGTCATATTTAGATATCATGAAGGCCAAATTTTGGCTGCAACTACTCATTTCCTTCCACATTCTTACAATATTCGGGAAAATAATTAAGCAATGAAGAGCACAGGTTATTATGACATTGGGTATGCCTAATTGCTCCGTTTCTTGTGTCATTGCAGTTCAAAGTATGTCTTGAATAACTCTGTGCAATGGCAATAAGTCTATATTACTGTGGTTGGTGTTGTTTGTTATGTTTATATAACACAAGCTATACCAGTAATTATTTTTTATATAGTCATGTTTGTTGTGCACATTTCTAAAATATTTTACTATTACTTGATTTCATTACTATAGTTTGTGATACAGGTTTTAGTGTGTATTTTGAGTTCTGAATTCATTTTTGTAGGTATACTAATTCATTACCATTTGCAACTGTAGAAGCAGAAGAGATATCAGGCTCTAGGTCTGTAGAAGTTGTGAACCTGGGTATGCCCCAAGACCTTTGATGTTTTTTTTCTTTGCAGAAAGGGCATTAGTACTCTTATGAATTTCATAGTACTTTGGATAAATTTGGGACCGTAATATTGAAAAAGGTTTCCATCATAAAATGTACTTAAATCTTTTTGTGTCTCTACTTTCCATGATTCTATCTGCAAGGTGTCAAACCTGCTTTTCAAGTATTTATCAAATCCATAAGCAGTTTGTTAAATATTATGTTCATAATGAAATTGAAATGTGATGAAAAAGAAGAAAGGATTTCTGAACAAATTTTAAATTGTGGTTGCGTTTTGTAACTTTCCTTGATAGAACATTAAAATTTTCTTGGATTTTACTGCCAAATATTTTGATATTGAACTAATGTATACATTACTATGTAAGTTCTTTTTATGAAATTATTTTATTTATATTCATTGGGTCGATGCACAAATGCTTATTATAAGTACAAATTTTTAGAACTTTCTATAATGTTTTAGTGTAATAAGTATGTAACGTGATAACTCTAAATTACATATATACTAGAATAATCTAATGTTTCTGGAAGTAATAATTTTATATTGAACTAAATATTAAATATTTGTAAATTGTCTTACTATAGCCAGTGCAGGAACTCTATAAATATGCAAAGAACACCATATTCTATTGTAGAAGGGAAGAGGAGATGCTAGGGTCAAGGGGTGGCAGATGAGTTTAAGAGTGGATGGAATAAGTTATGTGTATTAGAAAGAACTTCCAATGAAGGTCTCTGGTCTGGTATTGAATTTGCAGCAATTTTTTTGTCTTTTCTTTACCATGCTAAGCTAATAGAAAAGTATAGTTCTCACAATAACATCTCAAAACTCCCTTTGAAATAGTGCATTAGCGCTAAATTTTCTTTTAAAGTGAGTGAATTTAATACCCAAGGTTTAGCTCTGTTGATTGAATAAGTGAGTTATTGTAAAGAACGAAAACTTACACGGTTTGTGGCTTTGTCACAATTTTATCTGGGACCTTTCTTCTTCAGATGTGGGAAATAGATCCTAGAGCCTTCTATTTTTACAAGTACTCCACAACATGCTAATAGTCACTCAGAGACTTAATACCCATGTTTTTTTAAAACTCTAGCCTAGACAACTATGGTATTTCAGCTATGTTCCCAAGCTAAGCTTACAGTTTTCAAAATTCAATGAAGGTTACGCTATGGTGTTTCAAGGAGAAGAAGGTGAGTGAATGAGTAGTATTGGTTGGTTCTAACAAGCTTGTAATGTCAGAAAAGGAAAAATAGAAAATATGAACGCAACCACGAAGCATTTTAGACAATCTTAGAGAATAAAATTGTCTGCTATAATAACTGCTATGGACACGGACATATTTTCTGAGCTGAGATGAAAAACAAATAAAATGTATCTTATGATTGTACGATTTGGATGAGGATCTCAACATCCACTATCACCATCCTGTTAATGTTTTGGTCGTTTTGTGGTGCATGCATAGTAATAATTTGTGTTGAGAGCACAATGTAGCGATAAATTGCATCAGATGAACACATATTTGGTTTTACTATTGTGATTGTTGTGTCTGGCTTTGTTATCTATTTTATTTCTCATTGTCTCCACTTGTGGCCACTCATGACTTGTGCAATCTTTTTTAACTAATTACTTTTTGTATTGCATGTGAAATTAATTAATTTCTGAACAAAATAGTAGGGAACATTGGAAAATGATATACACATATTAAGGTATTTGTTTCATAATCTCATCTATTTCATGTGTTTCTATATTCAGATGCCACTTAATTGTATTTTATCCAATCTTCCTTCTCTACTTCTTTTTAGTAGTATGACTGTCTTTTCATTTCAGAAAATGAAATACCCGATGGTAACTACTATCTCGTATTGGAGGTCAATTCACAGGTTCTAATACATGTGTTGATAATGTGTCCTCCTTAGTAAAATGAACCAAGTTAGAATGAACTTTTTTGGTTTTGTAAGGAGAGGGAATAACTTGTAATAAATAATGGAAACAAGAAATAAATTTTGGGCTTTGACAACTGATACAAATTTGAAACTAAGCTAAAAGATTCTCTTAAATAACATCACCTTCCTTTTGAAAATGGGAAAACCTCGAGATGAGAAGTCCAAAGCAACCAATGCACATATCTGCAGTAGCACAATGGACAATTCTAAATAGGTGAGTGCAAAGTTTCATTTTTTTAATGTTAAAATAATTAATAGAGGAGAATGCAAGTATAAAACAAAGGATAAAGCCATGTTATGATTATGTCATTAAAATGCTAGACTAAAAACTATTAGTAAAATATCTGGATGAGTGTGTTATATATATGTTAGTTGTAGTTAATACTTAATAATGCATCTTATCATACTATAAATTTGTGCTTCAAGATGGAGTGTTACATTGCTCCAAGTGGATACAAATTCTACTCCAAACCAGAGGTGTTACGATATCTCGAGACTGTAAACAACAGCCACACTTCCAAGAAGGAAAAGATATGTAGAAGCAGTGTTTGTATCTCTATATCTCTCATCCCTAATAACATTTAATTAATATATTTATTAAAAAATAATAGTTTAAATATTTGTTATGGGACAACTGAAGTTAATTAATTTAAAATAATTTATTATCGAGTTCCATATTCAACAACCAACATTGTGCACTGGATCATTGGTTAATTGTAATTTTTTCAATTTAACTCAACCAAAGCTTGAACTCTAGCTTTATTGCTTTTTCTGTAAACTACATCTATCTGATGAGGTTTGGTAACTAACATTATCAACTTATTTATCAACCATTAATATATGATTTTTACAAATAAATATTTACATTACATGCATTTAAAATGTATAACCAACCAAATCAAAAACTCTAATTTTATTTTGTGTTCCTTAACTACATCTATTTGATGTTTATATATTTTGTAATTAACATTATAAACTTATGTTACAACGTTTGCATATTATATTTCACATTAATGAATCTTATTATATTTTCTTTTTACACCTCCAATTTTACATAACACAATAATGTGCATTTAAATGTATAACTAACATGTGCGTATGCATACGAGTATAATACTAGTAACATTCTAAATTTTGGTCTCCCTCTTTTTTTTAATCCTCAATTTTGACACCCCATTTTAAAATTGAGACATTTAGTCCTCTTATTATATAAAATTAGTAATTTTGGCCCCTCCATCCAAATCAATGGACTGACTATTAAAAATTAGCGTTGACCATTATAATTTTATTTTTTAATGAATTGAAATGTGTTTAGTTAAAAAAAACCATGGAAAACTAATCTCGTAAGTGGTGAATCCAGACACGACCTTCACCTACGATGTCATCTTCAATATCTATCACCATTAATTCTGCTTTAAGTGAAAAATCCAAACCTACATCCTCAAACATCATTAGCTATTTGTTGTCGTTTATGTTCTGCTATATTGTTTTGTTGAAACATTTTCTTCATTCGAAAACTTGTGCATATATGAAATAAATAGCTAATTATCTATTATTGTGATTGTTTACATATAAATCTACAAGGACATTTTTTTTATCTTTAGTGTTCCAATTCTTATAATTGCATTTCTTGCCATTGCAGACCTAATTATTACTGGGGATGATCAATTTCATTTTACAACATTTCTCAAACAACAAATCCAGAACCAGAGAACCACGAAGAAAGCCACTAAAGTGTTTTCTTACCAAAATAATTGAGTGTTTAATCACCATTAAAAGATAACATTTTTAATTAAATACATGTCAATTCATTAAAAAAAACAAAATTATAATGGTCAACGTTAATTTTAACAATCAACGCAATGATTTGGGGACCAAAATGTCTTAATTTTAAAATAGGGAGACAAAATTAAGGATTCAAAATTTCATTTTAGTCTATAAGAAAATGCAGAAAAACCTTTGAGTATGAATTAAATGAAGTGGGATGAAAAGAAAGAATCTATATAATTATAAAGCTATTTACTCTCTTAGTAGAGTACACCCGCATATGCCATTTTCCTGCTCAACCTATAAAATAATATGCAAATACAAAAATAAGAGGCATAAAAGTAGAAATGTTTATCAACAATAGAAGTTTTCTTTTGAAAAAAAAAATTAGGTGAACCACCTTTGCTTGAAACCAACTTGATAATGCTAATAAAAAAATAGATTTGGGCGAATAATGCTTATTTTGGAAATTGAAAAGATAAGAATCATATATCATAAAGTTATGAAGATCTTTGTAATTCAATGCTTATATGAGAAACCTAATCATAAATGGAAATCAAGATCGAAGAGAATAAAATAAGGTTTGCTTGGGATTTTGGTCACAAAAGTCTAAATTGTGAGACGAATTGTGCTAGTGTGGTTGACATTATTACCAATGGGGAGCCAAACCATATCTCTATGCATGTGCACACAAATGTTATACTGAAGATCCAAGCTTTGCTACGGAGAGACTGAAGTGTGAAGATGTCTCATATTCAATGTGAAATAAATAGCATTGTGGATTGCCAAGCTGGGTTTGAAAGGAAGTTTACAGTGGCAGAACACTCCTGGAAGCTACCTCCTGATTTTAGATTAGAGTTTATTGTTCCATATTTTTTGTTTGCTCCTTAACATTGTTTTCTTTTCCTTATGCACAAGAAAAAAATCATGCTCCTTAATCCACCAAACATAAAAAGATGTTCTTTATTATTTTTTTTGTCCTATTTAAAGACCATGAGTGTCCCTCAACCCATTGGATCATAGACTAATCTCACTCGTGATGTCCAATTGTTGTTGGCTAAAGGGAATTTCACACATGGAGGAAATTGAACACAGAGTCTCCCATCTCCTACATGTGAATGCAACATACACCATCACATTTCTTAATTAAAATCATGGCTCTTCCTAAATATACCTCTTTATTTGCTAAGTTAACCACTTTTTCTTCTCATTAAAGTTGTTATTATCGATTATATCCTTTTAACCCTGTTTCTACAACCCCTCATGATTGCATTCTTCGTTTTGTCTGCACAAACCACCTCCATTATGAACCTTTGCAAAATCTCGTAACCACACACACCATGAACCTCCACAAACCGTCCCCACCTTGAAACCACCGCGAATCCCTTATTATTTGTGGTCTTTACTCTATCTTGCAACCTCAATTAGACTTGCAAATAGACCCAAAACCCAAACAACAACAAATTGAGATCCAAAACTGAAACCCCCAAAACAGAAAACATGACTTTGTCACCAATTATATGATCGGTTTCAAAGAAACAAAGGGGGGGTTTCTCTAAATGATTTGTAAGTTTAATTTTAAATATGGCGTAGAAATATGGCGAACGAGAAATATGGAGACATATTAATCTTTAAAATAATATTATAAAATCTGAAAGCAAATGCAACGTATTGAAAACTTAAAGTACTAACATAAATCCCTAACATTTAACCAAGTGGTTCAATGATAAGTGAAATCTCATAACAACCAAGGTACGTTGGATTTCTGTTTCCATAAAAATAGGGATAGAGGTTTAGATATGCTCTATTTTTTTTTTCAGTTCCTATTTTTGGGAAAACCATTTCAGTATATGGTCCATTTATTGGCCACGTTCACCCACTAACCCATGATCTTATATCATAGAGGTTGAGCTTTATGATAGGTAGAGCTTTATAAATAGAACTGAGTACTATCTGTTTTAGATTGTCAAGTCTACTCCTCTCTTCAGAAAATGTGCCATCAAGTTTGAGTGAGTGAGGGTCTGGAAAGCTAAAACTCTGAAGGTTACTTGAAGGTCGATAACAATGGTCAGAGGTAAGTACCATTGGAATTTATTTTTCTTTTTCCGCTTCTGCTGTTTGATATGAACGTGTTGTTTATGTTTGTTAACATGTTCTGACCAATATATTTGTTTTACATTTGGTATCAAACCCTTATATTCGCCTCTGCCTTGCTTTTGTTTGGCACCTTTCTTTTTGAAACGTTGATTTATGTTTTAATCACTGGAGAGACCTGAAATCATATGGAAATTGAGTTGCTAAGCTTTCTGTGAACTAAAGCATGAATTTTGGTGTTTAGAATGACTGGAAACTATCGGGTTTTCGATTCGGGTTCACAGGTCGCAATCGGGTCTAAGTTGAAGATGAACAGTAAAAAAGAATAGACTTTTTGCACTATCTGGGTCTTGAACCAACAACCAGCCCTTCTAGTAAAACTCGCTGAACCATTTAAGATTAATTGATGGTTAATTACTTTTCTATCTCTTATATACGGACTATTTTACACTATCGATTTTCCTAGAAGGCCTATGCTTGGTTCTCCATCCCACGTTGCTTTTCACGTTGCCTTTTAAAAACCACTTTACAAAACTTATATGTTGTTACAGTCTTACGTGTAATACTTTAATATATTTTAATTAAAATTTAATTATATTATTAATTGATGTTGCTCATAATTAATTTATTTATGCAATAAATTGCTGAAATTATGAGTTATGTGTTTAAATTATTTATTTATTTAGTTCAATTGTATATTTGTTTATGGTATTTGTTTAAGCATGCAATATTATAAATAATTTGTGCACATTAATATTATGAGCTTATTGAATAACTATATGCACATATTATTTATTTACTTCTTAAATTGTTGTGTATAATTTGGTGATTATTATACATATGAAGTTATAATAAATATTTTTTCTTTGCAATGTTATTCAATTTATTTGCATTATTGAGGATGTTATGCAAATATTTAGCTCATATTAAGAATTAATTAATGTTAAGTGATTAATATAAACTAATTGATTAGAGAATAGCCACAACATCTTTAAGTGATTAGACTTATCTATTAAGTGTTCAAATCACATTAAAACATTAATTATGATTAATCATATGTAATATAATAAAATCTACCCATAAGAATTTTATTATATTTGTATGACTAATTAGGATAAAATATCATATTATATTTCTTAATTTACCCACAGGAATTAAGAAGAATAGTAATTATAATTTGATAGTTTTATCATAAGTTTGAATCTAATTGAGTAGGACTTTAGTCCACACGCAAGTTTTATGTCACTAGGTTCATAATGTAATACATGTTTTACATTGGTAAAAATTATATATTTATTTAGTCTCAAATTATGAATAATGAGAATGTATGTTTGAATTTTCAGTTAATTAATCTAGAAACATTTCTGATATTAAGTGTGAAATTCCCAAATTGAAAGGGGACAATTATAATGTTTGGAGGAAGAGAATTCTCCTTCATTTAGGCTGGATCGATATTGATTATGCTATTAGAAAAACTGAACCACTGGGTATTAATGAAATTAACACTCCAGATGTTGTTGATCTTTATGAAAAATGGAAGAGTAATTGTGTCTCTATGTTGTTGATAAAGACTTGTATATCTGCTAGTATCCGTAGTTCTGTTGATCAGTATGAAAAGGTCAAGAATCTTTTGAAGGCCATTGATGATCAATTTGCTACATCTAATAAAGCCCTTGCCAGTACCCTTATAATGCCGTTTTCATCCTTAAGGTTCCATGAGATAAAAGGAGTGTATGATCACATCATGTGCGTGAGGGATATAGTGGCTCAGCTGAAAGGTTTGGAAGTTACCATGTTAGATTATTTCCTAGTACACTACATTTTATGTACTTTACCTATGCAGTATGCCCCTTTCAAAATCTCCTATAACACACATAAGGATAAGTGGTCAATTAATGAGTTGTTGACTATGTGTGTTCAAGAAGAAGAAAGGTTGATAATGGAAGAGGGTGAAAAGGTATACATGACTACTCGCGGAAAAAAGAAAGGGGATCAAGCCAAGAACAAAGGCAAGATTCTTACTCAGCTAGTCATTAAGAAATAGTCAAAGTGTTTCTTCTGTAAGAAGAAAGGGCACATGAAGAAAGATTGCTCAAAGTTTAAGAACTGGCTTGATAAGAAAGGTACGCCATTTACTTTTGTTTGTTATGAATATAATATGGTTAATGTTAATCATAACAAATGGTGGATAAATTCTGGTTCTACAATCCATGTTTCTAATACCTTGCAGGGTATGGAAAACCTAAGGAGGCTAGTGGAAAGTGAGTAATACATCTATTCAGGAGACAAGATAAGCTCACATGTGGAAGCCATTAGGACGTGCAATTTAGTTTTAAACAGCAATTTTATTTTTCATTTAGAAAAGATCTTTTATGTTCCAAGTTTTTCTAAGAATTTGATTTCTGTATCAAGACTTGTACCATTGGGTTTTTCCTTTAATTTTTCAAATTTTAGTTTTACTTTAATTAATAAGTCTGGAATTATTGGTTCCAGTGCATTACTTGATGGGCTTTACTTTATTGAATTTCACAATAATGCTGCTTATAATTCTATGCATGTTTCTGCTGGGTTAAAACGATGTGTTGTGAATGAGGAATCCTCTATGTTGTGGCACCGAAGATTAGGACATATCTCTATCGAGATAATTAAGAGATTGGTAAATAAAAGGGTATTTAGTGCTTTGGATATTGCTGATTTTGAAACTTGTGTAGATTGCATTAAGGGTAAGCAAACTAACAAGTCTAAGAAGGGTGCAAAGAGGAGCTTAAATCTATTAGAAATAATACATACAAATATTTGTTGTCCAGACATGGACGTAAGTAGTCCGAAATACTTTATCACCTTCATAGATGATTTTTCACGATATATGTATCTCTACTTACTTCGTTCTAAAGATGAAGCTTTAGATGCCTTTAAAGTTTTTAAGGCCGAAGTGGAGAAACAATATGGAAAGCAAATTAAGATCATGAGATCCGATAGAGGTAGTGAATACTATGGTAGATATACGGAGAATGGACAAGCACCTAGTATATTTGCGAAGTTTCTTCAAGAACATGAGATTGTTGCCCAATACATTATGCCTGATCAATTTTATTGGATATGCCGAAAGGTCCAAAGGGTATAGATTCTATTGTCCATCACATAACATCAGGATTGTGGAATCGAGAAATTCAAAATTTATTGAGAATGACTTGATCAGTGGGAGCGGTCAATTTCAGGACATTACTTCTGAAAAGGATCACTATGAAGCCCAATCATCTGTCTTAGGTGACAGATTGATTGTCATTCACACCCTTCAAGCTCGAATGGGTGTTAGACAGCCAGTAATTGAAGATACACAAACTTTTGAAAATGACCCTATAGATAGTTGTTGATGAGGAACAACAAGTTCCTCAAGAAGATAATGAAGCAACATTAAGAAAGTCTACTAGAGTAAAAAAGTCAGCAATTCCTAGTGATTATGTGGTGTGTCTGCAAGAATCAGACTACAACATTGGAGCCGCAAATGATCTTGA
The DNA here is from genome assembly GCA_007407185.1 of Glycine tomentella. Lineage (NCBI taxonomy): Eukaryota > Viridiplantae > Streptophyta > Magnoliopsida > Fabales > Fabaceae > Glycine > Glycine tomentella. The sequence continues at coordinate 342,009 of PYAF01002548.1, forward strand.
ATCATTTTCATAGGCCATGAGTTCTAAGGAATCAAACTTATGGTACAATGCTATGAAAGATGAGATGGATTCTATGACATCTAATCAAGTATGGGATCCCGTTGAGTTGCCTAATGGTGTAAAAGCCATTAGATGTAGATGGGTTTTTAAAACAAAGAAAGACTCACAAGGCAATGTTGAGAGACATAAGGCAAGAGTGGTTGCCAAAGGGTTCACTCAAAGAGAAAGAATTGACTACACGGAAACATTTTCTTCTGTATCTAAGAAAGATTCTTTTCGAGTAATTATGGCATTAGTAGCTCATGTTGACTTTGAGTTACATCAAATGAATGTGAAAACAACATTCCTTAATGGTCATTTAGAGGAAGAGGTTTACATGAAACAACCTAAAGGATTCTCCTCTAGTGATAAAGAGCACTTAGTCTGCAAGCTTAATAAATCCATCTATGGATTGAAATAGGCCTCATGCCAATGGTATCTAAAATTTCATGAGGTCATCACTTCATTCGGTTTTGAAGAGAACATCATGGATCAATATATATACCAGAAGGTCAGTGGGAGTAAGACTTTTTTTCTTGTGTTATGCGTGGATGATATTTTGCTTGCAACTAATGATAAGGATTTGCTATATGAGGTAAAACAATTTCTCTCAAAAACTTTGATATGAAGGATATGGGAGAAGCATCTTATGTCATTGGCATTAAGATCCATAGAGAAAGATCTTGAGGCATTTTAGGTTTGTCTCAAGAGACCTATGTTAACAAAGTTTTAGAGAGGTTTAACATGATAGATTGTTCACCAAGTATACCTCCCATGGTGAAGGGTGACAAACTCGATTTGAGTCAGTGCCCGAAAAATGATTTTGAGTGGGAACACGAAGAATATTTCATATGCTTCAATTGTTGGAAGTCTTATGTACGCTCAGGTTTGCACCAGACCTGACATTGCATATGTTGTTGGAGTGTTGGGAAGATATCAAAACAATCCAGGTATTGACCATTGGAAAGCTGCAAAGAAAGTCATGAGATATCTTCAAGGAACAAAAGATTACATGCTCATGTACAAACAGACTGATTGTCTGGAAGTGATTGACTACTCAGATTCAGACTATGTTGGCTACGTTGATTCACGAAAATCAACATCTGGTTATATCTTTATGCTAGCTAGTGGAGATGTATCTTGGAGAAGTGCCAAGCAGACCTTGACTGCTACTTCTACTATGGAGGCTGAGTTTGTTTCATGTTTTGAAGCTACCTCGCATGGTGTATGGTTGAAGAGTTTTGTGTTTGGACTTACAGTTATGGACTCTATTTCTAGGCCATTAAAAATGTACTGTGACAACTTTGTTGCAGTATTCATGGCTAAGAATAACAAAAGTGGAAGTCAAAGTAAACACATCGACATCAAGTACTTAGCCATAAGAGAACATGTTAAAAAAAAAAAGTGGTCATTGAACACATTAGCATTGAGTTGATGATTGCCGATCCTTTGACTAAAGTCATGCCACCAAAGAATTTTAAGGATCATGTAGTACGAATGAGACTTTGTTCCATGATATGATTTCATTGTAAGTACAGTTGTTATTGTTTAAACTCTCATTTATTTTGATATTTTCTCATATGGTTTTGTGCACATATTCATTTATTTATTTTGAGAAATATCATTAAGCTTTGATCTGGAATAAATATATGGTTTATTCATTAAGTTGAGAGCTAACATTTAGAGACTTTATATATTATGTTACATGGAAGATAAAATTCGCTATTAGAGGACCTATCGCCATGAGTCATATATTTTGTTTCTTGTTATGACTAATGTTGGGTTAAATGGACCAAGTGGGAGAGTGTTGGATTTTCGTTCCGTTTTGGATTTATGTTTCCGTAAAAATAGGGATAGAGGTTTAGATATGCTCTGTTTTTTTTTTTCAATTCCTATTTTTGGAAAAACCGTTTCAGTATGTGGTCCATTTACTGGTCACGTTCACCCACTAACCCATGATCTTATCTTGTAGAGATTGAGCTCTGTGATGGGCAGAGCTCTATAAATAGAAATGAGTACTCTCTATTTTAGATCACTAAGTCTACTCCTCTCTTCAGGAAACGCACCATCGAATTTGAGCGAGTGAGGATCTGGAAAGCTAAAACTCTGAAGGTTACTTGAAGGTCGATAGCAACGGCTGGAGGTAGGTACCTCTGAAATTTAATTTTTCTTTTCCGCTTCCGCTGTTTGATATGAACGTGTTGTTTATGTTTGTTAACATGTTCAGACCAATATTATTTGTTTTACAAGGTAATCAAATTCATAACAAAAATTTGTAGACTAGAATGTGAAGTTATGCTTAAGCGCGCTCTTTTTCAACTTAGCAAGCTCTTGCCTTACAACCATTGCCCTATGCACAAATTAAAAATCCAAATATTACAATGAATAAAACCAACACACACAGAGTGAAATCCATATTTTAGTTTCACCATAAGCAACCAAGACATTAATTAATAAACACTACAGTTGAAGAAAAGAGAAAAGTTCACCTTGATCTTGTCGAACATTATCTTGCACCAATCAAAGTCATTGAGGGATGCCCTTCTCTTCCTGACAATGAGTTTTTTGCCCCATAACTCTTCTCCCACTTGTTCATTAACAAGTAACACAAACAAATATTTTCAATTATAACAAAAAATTGAAACTAGATTCACACAAAATGAAACCAAATCCAGATTTGAAGATGATTTCTCTCTCCTTGTTTTCAATGGCGGTTCGTGGTGGGTGTGGGCACAACATCGATGATGAAAACCTGTGCGTGGTGATCTTGCTTGATGGGTGCGTGACGGTGTTGCTTGATGGCCATCCCTTACTAAACCAAACAACTGCAAGCCGTTGTCACCAGTTGTTCTGTTAGATCCTAATTTTAGCTAGATCTAGTTTTTATTTGTTGCGATGTGGATTTTTCGTCGGTGACGGTGCGATACCTAGTTTCGTTTTGTGTAGATCTGATTTTGTTTTGTTCTGTTAACAAATATTCTTGACCATCTTGAGAACAAAAGGGTGAGAATGGTAGGAGACCCTCATTCGATCTCGAGCGCACTGATAGACATCAATTTTGTGGTTGAACGAAGCCAATTTTATCACCCGAGAATGGACATCGAGGCAATGGAAAGGAAGACGCAATTTGAAGGAAGAAAAGGAAGACACAATCGTTGGGGTGTGTAGAAACAGGGTTAAAAGGATATAATTGGTGATAATAACTTTAATGAGACAAAAGGGGGGTTAACTTAGCAAATATGGAGGTGTATTAGCAAGAACCAAAATCGTTGAATTAAATTTTGATTTTTGTGATGTTTTAGGTTTATATTTTATAAAATATTTAAATGAGATTTTAATTATTATTACTATTTTTTTATTTATCGATTTTTGTAATTAATTAAAGTATAGGTAACATATATGAGTATGAACGCACATTTAGATATCCAACATAAAAAAGAAATTATTATATAATATAGTACTCTATTTGCACCCTACACTAATTTTTTTCCTTATAAATGTTGTGAAAAAGAACATTACAACGTTCAATTGACTGTTAACTTACAAATATCCTAATAACATGATTTAACAAAGCTTAAATGATGGTAATCTTTACATATCTAATTAAAAAAAAAAGTTATACACGACTTTCTTAGAATTTTTAAACTACAAAAAACTTAATTAAAAATTGAATAAAAGTGTAGCATCCATCAAATAATTTAACCAAATATTTTTATCATCATGGGCCTTGGCATCTTGGCATGGGGTGGGCCAGGTGAATAAACACGACGTCGTTTTCCTTGTGAGTTGGTTTCAGTCAAATTGAACGGAACCACCGTTTCTCTCTCTCTCTCTCTCTCTCTCTCTCACGCACACATGGTGCTGCCACTGTCACTCTTCTCTTCTCCTTTCTGCTTCGCCGATTCTCTATTTTTGCGCGCAATCGGTATCATCTTCTTTTCCCAATCCAATTTGATTTCTGCTTATTCTTATTTTCCCGTGTTTATCAAATGCTTAGTTTGGATTAGAGATTTTTAACATATCATTTGGGATTACAATTTGCAAATACTTTTCTTGTTAATTGACCGATTAAAATTCTCTTATTTTTATTCATTATTTGGATTGGATGCTGTATCTCTGAAACTTTGTTTTGAACTGAGCCAAATCACGTCGTGTGATGTATGTAGCTTAACCTATCACTCTCATTTAGGATAATAAGGCTTTGTAGTTGTTGTATTTAGATTGGATGCTGTCTTTGTTGAGTGTTTTGGTTTGTTTTAAGAAGCTAATTTTGATTTTTGAACCCCTCCTCTCTTTGAGTTGGGGGCTTGATATGAAATGGGGTGAACTTTATGCAGAATAGAAAATATCAAGAGCCTGTTTGATTCCCTTTTCACTTTTTGATTTTAAAAACTGTTTTCTAAAACAACTCTACATTGTTAACAGTCAATCTCTAGCTAAAACTTTACTAAATTTTGAAGACTGTTTTCAAAACACTTGTTTTGAAAACTAAAAACAGGAAAAGGGAAAAGATGTTTTCTTTTCATCACTTCTTTTTTAGTTTGTTACTGCTGGTACTGTAGAAGAGCTCCAACACTCAACGGTTTTGGATGAGAAACCAGAACTGCAAAACCATATTTGCAACCAGAACTGAAATTTGAAAGACCGGATTTGCTAACTCCACGAATTTGAAGTCCTCTGGCAGCGACAATTCCCACATTCAGATCTGGAAAACTGGAAAAGGGGGACAAAGCTGGTGAAGGAAACGTGTCAAAGATGGAGAGAGAAAGAGTGGGAGAAGTTTAGAAAAAAGAACTTAAATCAAACAGCTTTTTTAATTGTTTTTAATTTTAGAAAACTAAAAAACTCTTAGAAAACTTAAATCTGTATTGTTTTTTTGTTGCTCAAAATTCTGCATCCTGTTCTCATGTCTCAGTTTTGAATCCTCTCCTGATCTTGAATAAGGTGATATGGTTATATGAAGAAAGAGAGACATGATTTGTATCATAGAAGGACCAAAATGATTGGTTATTAGATTCACTTTTTATATTAATTAAAAAAATTGTGTGTTTCTTTCTCTGAAGATCGTAATATTCAAACTTAGGAGTTTGCTCTAGTAAGTTTCTTATCTCCTATCAAGTTATTGGTAACTTAACTGGGTTGGAAACTTCAAATTAACTTTTTGGCTGGTGTGCATTTGTGTAATGAGGTGCTTTGATAGTTGATTTGATTGGCTTCTACATGTGTGTTTCACCGTTTCCTGAGTTGGTCCAAAGGGGAAGCTTTAGTGTCTATCACCAGGTGGTGACTTTTGGTGCTAAATGTAAAAATGGCTCTCTAGTTGAGTTATGCAATGACAGCTATGCAGTTGAGTTGGTGCATATAAGAGTGGGCAGCTAGTTAAACATGTTATTCGTATTTGATTACTGATTGTTCACTGGATTTAGCTATCTTTATTTATATTCTGTCAACTATAGTACTGTATTGTGCATGCTTCATGATCATACCTCTAGATTGGAATGGTTAATACATCCACACCTTCCTACATTAGTATTCTTGATGTTGAGAATTATCTACGAAACAGTGGTTGGAAAATTCTTCTTAGGGCTGGAGGGGACTTCTTCAAAACAAAACTTATTAAATGCTATGATGTATCTGAGATTGTTTGCTAACATCTTTTCTTCAACGGACCCCAAATAGATTGTCTTAGGGAATCAATAAAAACAGAATAGAGCATGTGTAATAGGCATTCTGACTTGGATACCCAGAATGCATTTGGGTAGTTGACAGAGTAGTCTGGAATATAGTTTTTAGTTTATTTTTGTGATTGATAGATATGCTTTAGAAAGTATATCAAATGCTGCATGTAGTATGAGGTTGTATCATTATGGCTGAACTTGTTCAATGTCCACTTGCTCTCAAGAGAATTAAAGTTAAAATAGAAAGACAAAAGAAAAACATTTTGGGTATCAAAATGGATATTAACGATGTTCATCTTATTTCCTGGTTGCAGAGTAACTTGATTGCATGTGGTCCTGAACTTGCAGGATGGGTATCTGATATTATAACCATTGCCTTACTTCAAATGAATTTAATTTCTGTTTGTAAACATTTATATTATTGAGTTAAAGTGTTATTATGGCAATTTTTTTAAAATATTTTTGTTTTATTCTTGTTACACATCTGCAACTCTGTCCTATTGTGCATGTTTCAGATTGTATGCTTTGGGTCAGTCGTTAATGATAACTTGAGGTCTGGATGATGCTTTCCGATTGGTTATTTACATATTGTAATTCAGAATGTGGAACTTTGCATCAAATTGCATTGCTGGAACTGTGGGACTGAAAAATGATTCAAAGCCTACTCATTCTGCTTCAGAATGTTCTGATGATGAGAACTCTGTTATAGGCAGAGAGGAAGGGCTGGAATGCCCAATATGCTGGGAATCTTTCAATATTGTTGAAAATGTGCCCTATGTTTTATGGTGTGGCCACACCCTTTGTAAAAATTGTATCCTCGGACTGCAGTGGGCTGTTGTAAAATTTCCAACGCTGCCTGTTCAACTTCCCCTTTTTATCTCCTGTCCATGGTGCAACCTTCTGTCTTTCCGTTTAGTTTACCGGGGAAACCTTAAATTCCCTCGCAAAAACTACTTTCTTCTTTGGATGGTTGAGAGCATGAATGGTGATAGAGGGAAATCGCATTCACCTTTCTGTGGCGATAATCAGCAACACTTGATTAAAGATAATTTAACCATGGGAAGCCAAGTAAGCCATGGAAACCTTCGGAGGGGGCTAGTTCGCCATCCAGAGACATCAAGTTCCAACCAATATCATGGTAATACTGGTAATCATCTCAATACGGAAAGATTTCATATTTATCTTCGGAAGTCACTGATCTTCTTTGTCCAGTTGACGGCTAAGTTCCCATTGGTCATTATATTCCTTTTAATTGTCTTATATGCAATACCAGCAAGTGCAGCCATTTTGGCCCTGTATGTACTTGTTACAATTCTGTTTGCCCTCCCATCATTTCTCATTTTGTACTTCTCATATCCTAGTTTGGATTGGCTTGTCAGGGAAATTATCACTTAAGATTGTGAACTAGTATAGGTTCCAACTCTGCAAACATTAAGACAACAGCTTATATCTTCTACTTTGTAATTATCCGACTTCTCCTTTACAAGCTGTCATTTATCTTCCCATATAGGGTCGTTCTCAATCTCTGGATACTTGAGTCTTGATTGTAGCTCAGGTCGAACTTGGCTATTTGGTGGATGAAATGTCAGTTTTTGGCATTAGTGTCGATGTCAATCAGGGCGGTGGGATAGGGTAATGATAAATGCTTGTGCCCTTTCCTGGTGGCAAGAATTTGTTTGATTAATGCCATGTTTTACTTTCAATACAGATTATACTTGTGTTTGTAAATTGTATATAAGAATTGAGTTGTTTGTTTGGCTATATGTGGAAATACTATTAGTGATATTCCGGTCTCTTTAAGAAATGTATGTTCCATGGTATGGCTGGCTGTGTAGAAGGTACGACACCCTGTTTAAGAAATGCATGTCTCACACATATTGTGCAGACATAAAGGAGTTTGGAAAAGGTTTTTTTTAATACAAAATGAAACTCGGTTTATTCCATTTGTGTTCGCTGCTGTCTAAAATGAACTGTTCATTCAACATTCAATCGTAGGTATAGTGGCACTTATATGGATGACAGAACTTGAGCATTCCTCTGATATTTTCTTTGATCCGCTGAACTTATGATGCAACAAGGAGTTTATTTATGGTGCATAATCCGTGTAAATGATCATTTCTGTGACTCAGATATGTTACATGTCGGCATTTCTTCAGCTTAGAATGGTTTCACGCACACCCGAAAAATGAAGTGACAACATGATAAAATGAATGTCTATTTTATAATATAGCATTACTAGAGCTCCTTTGATGGAAAATCTTGAGCGAACCCAGTTCAAGATTCCCTTATCCTTAGATCTCCCAAGATCTTCAGTGTGGAGGATGGATTTTTCCACAAGAATTTTGAAGATTTGCACCATTCTAAAAAAATATCAATTTTTTACTCTCTCTCCCTTAACAGTTTCTAGAGGGAAGCAATGAATAAAGAGGGGGAAGAAGAAACAACAACAATAGATCCAAATCCAACACAATAGATCCAAATAACAACTACAATGAAAATAATAAATTAAAAAATGAAATACAATTGGTTGCATAGATCTAGTCCTGAAGAGGTGTGCGCAACGATGTTGACGTAGGTAAGGGAGACGAGCATCTGCGCCAATGAAGATGCATCGATCTGGCCACGATCTGACAGCTCAACACGATGGCCCTCACCAGGAAGATGGAGGTTGTGTGAGGGTGAGATGGAGCTCTTTGTGTAGATCTTAATCTCTTCAGGGGAGAGGGAGGGTGGGGCGAAAACGGAAGGGGGTAGAGGGAATCAGGGAGAGTAGGGAAGGAAGAGGCAGGGGGGAGGAACTTGGGTTTGTGTGGTGTATTTTGAAAATAATTCATAAAATATATTTAAGTAAGATTCATCGTGAAATTCACAAAAAGTGTCTTAAGATCTTAAATTGGGATTTATCATTGGAATAAAAAAGAGGAAAAATCTTAGTATACATATTATATTATGGGCCAATCAAAAAGTATCCCAAGATCCCAAAATGATATCCATTTTTAAAAATGTTCTTAGGGTTCAATACCAATGAAAAGATCCTACATAGTCAAGAAAAAAAAAGAACATGGATGGTTGTGCGATACCATCGACACTTTTATGACGTAGTATATAAAATAAAATTTGATTTTTTAAAAAGCAAAATGCGGATGAAGCAAGAGAGGTTGCCAAATTGTATAATAGAAGCTGCCTGCAATATATATTCTTCCACAAAACTTGTTTTTCAAACTAATATTATCTAATTTGGTAGTACCTTTAAATGAAATTTCTTTATATTCGTTGATTATTAGATTGATTATTATTTAAAACAACAATTGCAGCAGTTCTTTAGTTTTATAGCTCTCAAAAAATAAATAAAAATAATTACAGCAGTTCTGTCGGACAAATTCTTTTATCTATATTTTGCTTATACTCTTTGAATTGTGAAGTTTGGTTCTTTGGGTATATTTTAGAGGCAATAGTAGAAAAGTTATCCCTATAAATAGAAAATTGTCCCATCCATTAGTAAAAACAAATTTTAAGGCAGTCTCTTTGAGAGACTGCATTTTATTTTTTTTTTAATTATACAAAATTTTCTTATTTTTATTTTATTTTCCAAACATTTATATAAAAATTTAATAAATTTTATTGTTTAGATTTTGATACAACTTTTTAACAATAAAAATGACGTGATATTTTATAATTAAAAATAAAATTTCCCAAAATAAACAGTCCAAAAGTTTCCCACTTATTTTAAATTCGAATTTATTCATCCAATAAAATTGACATGAGGAATACTTTAGAATTCTCCACTTTATCAACCACGGCAGAAAATAAAATAGAAATTCTGCGCTAAATAAAAAGCTGTCTACATTGTTCTAGAACAAGGAAAGAAAGTTCTATTCTTCACGGCAAAATGGCATATAATCTTATTGAACAAAAAATTAGATAAAAGTTATTAGTTGTTTTTACAATGTTATGTAATTATGTTATCTAATTATATTATGATTTTTACGCTGCAAAAGTATGAAGCAATGTTATGTTTTTACATTGGTTGTTAATAAAAAAAAAATTACATTATAATTCAATTATAAACTACTATAATTATTGTAATTTTTAATTGATTAATAATGATTCTATAGAGAAGTTAAACTCATACTTTTTATTCAAAATCGGAGATTGTTTTGGATAACTTACATAAACCTTTCATACAAATGAATTGTTAAGCTGAAACTCTAATTTTAATTAGAGAGAAGCACAGCACCAAAAACAAAAATGCCTCTATATTTGTCCTAATCATAAGTTGGCTATTTTTTTCTAGTAAATTGAAACATTACATTACTTCACCGCTTCCACAATTAATAATCTGAGGCTCACTTGAAACATTACATTACATCTATGTAGGACCACCCACCACCAACCAAAGTCCACGTGTCCAAAGCATATCCAAGAATGGTTTTCATTTGGTACCTGCACTTGTTACACTTACAAAAACCGCAATGGTGGTGACAAAGCAAGGTTTGTTTCATCAAAAGATGGTGGCATCCGTTGCTGTTTCTTCTCCAAAGTCCACACTTTTGCAGAACCCCATCTATTTTGGTGACCAAAATTCAAGTTTTGTTGGAGGGTCCTTGAAGGGTCTTTGCTTCAATCTAAAACCAAGGCCACAAAGAAGAGAATTGACCAATTTGGTTGTAGCTTCAGCCACCCCAAGTGTTACAAACAGCAATGCTAGTGGCAAGTTTTACTTCAACTTCACTGGTTTTCCTTTCCCACTTGGTCCTTTTCTCAACAGGCGCACTATTAGGACTGAGGTAATGCCATCTTGCTTTGGCTTATGTTTGGTTTGGATGACTATTTTGATCACTGAATTGATTTGGCTGAGGTTTTCTATTCATTGAGTTGCCTATCTATGATTTTATGTTTATAGTGATATATCATTATCTTCTTAGGTGTTCTTTTTACTCCAACTTGTTCTTTTGAGTTTAGTAGGCATGCATGTGAAAGTATTTAATCTGTCAACCATCCAGAAATCATTCGTATAACCTTTAAAAAAAAACTAAGAACTGCGTACCCCATTACCCAGAGTCTTCATGCTATGCTGAATTAAGAGGGAGGGATATTGTACGCATCCTTACCCTATGCACAGAGACTGTTTTCGAATTTGAACTCATAACCAACAAGTCACCTAGACACAACTTTACTGCTGTGTCAGGGCTCGCCCTCTCGTATGACCTTTAATGTAATGTAGTTATTATAAAGGTCAACGAGTTTGGCGGTTTTTTTACTAGACAACAGTGTAAAAAACCTTTACAGTGTCAATATGTATAATGCATTTATTCTTTCTTTTTTCTAAATGCTCTAGGAACATAGTTCCATGCTATATAGGATGGATTATATTTTTGAATTTTGAATAAATGAACAATGAAGAAATTCCTGATACTTGATGTGCAAAACCTGTATTTTTATTGGATTCAAATCAAATGCTTTTAACTACTTGGTGAAATAAATTTTGTTTTGTTCTGTTTTGGCTTTGCATGTAATGGTTAATGGCATGTAAGTATTTCCTAGTACATAGAAATCCTGTTTGTTACTTCTTGGGAACACTTTGCTATAAAATTTGTCTGGAAATTCTCTTTCTGAGACACTAACAGCTCATATTCTCTTGATCATGCTGTAGGCTGTGAAGGGTTGTATATGGCTATTCCAACAAGAGCAGGCATTAGGATTCAGCAGTGTTTCCACAAACATCAGAATGACAGTTATCAAACTAAAATCTGGGGGCTTATGGATTCATGCACCCATAGCTCCAACTGATGAGTGTATTCAGGTTCCATTTTGACAGCCTATTCTCTTACTTTGAGCATGCAAACTTGTAATGAACCTTAATGGAAGTAAACCAAAGCTAGTGTTTTGAAATGAGCAAACTTGTAATAAGCCTCATTTTTTTATTTGGTCAGTTTTGGTAATGAATTGAAATCGTGTATATAAATTCCACGTTCTTTTGGAATTTGGACTATTGTAAAATTTGGCTTATAATTGAATTCGTTTGGTTCAAGGGGTGGCCTCATTTTCTAGACTTTATCTTGAATTCACTGGCTGGATTGTTTCACACTGCAAATTTTGATTCTTTTGTAGTGCGGCTAGGCATTTTCTATGACTTGATCAAGAAGGATACTTTTATTATGCTTTCTTAATATCTCGCTCTCTGTTTCTTGCAGCTTATTAAGGAATTGGGGGCTCCAGTTGAATATATTGTTCTCCCTACTTTTGCTTATGAGCACAAAGTATTTGTTGGTCCATTTTCTAGAAAATTTCCCCGTGTTCAAGTATGGGTGGCACCAAGGCAATGGAGTTGGCCATTGAACTTACCATTGGAATTCTTCGGCATTTTTCGTGCTAAAACCTTGAAAGATGAAGATTTATCTGCTCCATGGGCTGGTGAAATAGAGCAAAAGATTCTAAGCTCACCAGAAGTTGGTAAAATTTTCACTTCTTGTTAAATAATTCTAGACTTGGGGTGTGTTTGGGTAAAGAACTACACACTTATCTAATAGGAGCTTATTACATAAGCTTATTCCAATAAACTTTATACACTTGGGGTGAGTATGCGTCCAAACCACCTTAATCGAATGTAAGGTGGGAGAAGGTTATAACACAAGTCTTTTTCATAAGCTAAACCAAATATTTGCTAAGTACTTGTATAATAAGTTCCATTAAGCTTTCTAGAAGCTCTACTAAATGCCTTTCAATCTTTGTAAATCCATGATGAAAAATCTCATTTGCTTGTGGGTTGCTTCAGGAATTGGACCTTATGTGGAGGTAGCTTTCTACCACAAACCTTCAAAAACACTATTGGTGACAGATGCTGTTATTTTTGTCCCAAGACAGCCACCTGACTGTATAAGCAAAGAATCCTTGTTAGCATCTGCAAAAAATGGTTTGGCTGTAAAACTTCTTAGTAAAGGAAAGAAGGTACCTGATGAGCCAGTAGTTGATGACAAAAGGAACCGGCAAAAAGGTTGACTCTTCTATTATTATTTATTTTGACTTGCACAAAGCACATTACTTCTTTTTGACATCAATGTCAAATTGAACCTGATGATATTATTCTGCAGGATGGGAAAGAATGGTTCTACAGATCTTGTTTCTTGGTCCATCGAACCTTTTAGAACCTAATGCAAGCTTTGATCAGATGTCACAAAAGTTGATTGTTTCACCTATTGTGAAGACTCTGGTCTTCAGTAAAGTTCCTGAAAAGGTAATAATCTCTCTTTTTGAGACACCAAGAGCTATTAATTGACAACAAACTGCTCAACCTTAAAATAGTTTCTTTGACTTTATTCTGACCTGGATGAGGTTAAACTTATGCAAGACACATGTCCTTAATGTAATGCACCTGGATGTTCCAAAGTATGATATATCCTTCAATTTAAATTGTTCAAATATAAATTTTTTAAAAAAGGAAAACATGTGAAAACTATATGATACTTTTGTAATTATTAATGAAAACATGTAATCTATGAAGAACAAACACCTCTCTTATTTGAAGTGTCACAATGTTGGACATGTTTCTGACACATATCATACACTCATCGTTAGGAGTCTGATTAAAAAAATATATTTGTTGTCTTGGACACTTAAGTCGACACCTCTACACAGTTCGGACACTTGAGTCAACACTTCTATACCGATGGCGACACTAAAATCATTATAAAATTACTCATTTTTTAGCTTTTGGTAAAGTTTGCTTAAAATACCATAATATAAAATATTTAAAAATAATTCCTCACCTTTTTGTGAGCCTTGTCGTCTTAGAAAAAACTTCCGGTGAATATACCATCAATTTAGATCTTTTTTGATACTTATATTTCATTTCATTAGGTCGGTCGGTCTATCTATCTATCTATATATATGTGTGTTTGTGTGCGGTATTCTATATTTTAGACATTAGTAGTGTTGGAGTGTCCATTTCTGTGTTGTATCCGGTGTCTGTGCTTTGTAGTGAAAAACTGGATAATTTTACACAGACAATGTAAAGGTTTTTATGCTATAAAAAATTGTTATGTGTGATAAGTTTGTTAATTTTTATAATAAATACTTTAAAAGTCATATACAAGATGATTAAGGAGATAAAATAGATGAAATCAGCTCAATTCACATTTTTCATTATTATGATCCAGGTTAGAGAGTGGGTTGATAGCATTTCCCGAGATTGGAGTTTCAAGAGAATAATCCCTGCTCACTTTGCTGCTCCAATAAATGCAAGTAGGTCAGATTTCAGGGCTGCATTTGCATTTTTGGATGAGTTTTTGGGAGAAAGTAATGCTGCATGGCCTTCACTTTCCCTTTTCTCATCAATCATGGGAAAGGCAGCCAGCTATTTCCCTCCGGATGACATGAGGACCCTATCATCCCTTGACCATTTTTTGGTGTCTGTTGGAGCTGTGAAGAAAACTGTTTCAGGCAGGAAAAGGTGAGAAGAGGTGCATGACAACTTGGCCTGCCAATCCATGTTAACGTTGCAAATGTAAAATAAGTATAATTTTGTTACATTAGGAGCTTGATTCTTTAGGAAAATGTAAATGTTGTTTGACATTGGACTACATGTACATGTTGAGGAAACAAGGGAGATGTTTTGCATGAAAAAATATTTGAGGCATAAGTGAAAGGTATACATAAATATAAGGTTGGTGCATTTTATAGTGTAAATATATGATATAAAGCTAAAAGTATAACTACTGTAAATTAAGACTAAGAATAGAGAAAAGTACAACTACTGTAAATTAAGACTAGGAATAGAGAAGATGCCAAAGGATAAAAATGCTATTGAGATTATTCATTTTTTTTATGGATGTCCAATGCATAACGCAAAGCCTATACTAAACAGGGCTCTAACAATCATTCAAGTGGAATCGTCTTAGCTTAAGTAATTAATAGAAAATAACATTAAAAAATAAATAATATCTTAATATTTTAAGTTCATGGGGATGTCTATTCCATTCGTGTACCTGGGGATGCTGGTGGGTGCAAATCCAAGGAGGTTGGAGGTTTGGGAGCCAGTGCAGAAGAAGATTGACAAGAGGCTAGCAAAATGGAAGAACAAAATGATACCATTGGTGGGTAGGGTATGCCTCATCAACTCAATCCTTACTTCTATTCCTTTGTTCTTTAAAATGCCAATTGGTATTCACAAGAAGATTATAAAGAAACAAAGGGAATTTCTTTGGGGGAGTGGAGAGGATGGGAGGAAAAAGATATGCTGGGTAAAATGAGACAACATTTGCCTAGAAAAGGAGAGGTGGGTTGGGGGTGAAAGATTTGGAAAGTTTTAATGCTGCTCTACTTGCTAAGTGGAGATGGAATCTTTTCCATCAAAGTAATAGCCTGTGGGCAAAAATTATTCAGTCCAAATATGGCGGTTGGATGGGATTGAGAGCAGAAAATGAGGAAATAAAATCATCTCTTTGGTGGCGTGATCTTAGAAAGGTATGTGGTGGTGCTTGTGAGCAAAAATGGTTTGATGATTTGAAAAAGCATTGTGGAGGAAAAACAAACACAGTTTTGGCTGGATTTGTGGATTGGTGATGCACCACTTTGTGTCACCTTTCCTTGGATGTTTCTAAACTCAACAAAAGAGGAAAGCCCCATCAGTGATATGGGCTCATGGTCAAATGGCATGTGGTCTTGGAATCTTACTTGGCGACGAGAATGGTTTGCTTGGGAGTCCTAGCATGCATAACAACTACAACAAACGCTGGAGGGGGTCAACCTACATGATGGAAAACGCGACAGGTGGATATGGGTGAATGATTGCTCAGGAGATTTCTCAGTTAAGGCTGCATATTCAGTTATTCAAGAACTGAGAATAGGAGATGAGGAGGAAGTTCAATGGAATAAGATATGGGACATTGAAATTTCACCAAAAGGAGCACATATGATTTGGAGGGCTATGTTAGACAGAATGCCAACTAGGGACAATCTATTGCAAAGAGGAATTTATCTAGTTAACGCTAATTGTCCAATATGTTATCAGCAGGAGGAATCTTTGAACCACGTATTCCTTACATGTAAGGGTGCTTATCAAGTATGGTGGCAGTGGTTATCCATGGTTGAAGAACATATTGCTTTTCCAAATTCACTATAGGGTACTTCTTGCTTACACCGACTAACATCAGATGTAAGAAACAGCTTAGGACTTGGAGAATAGGATGGAGTGCGACAATTTGGTGCCTATGGACGTTTAGAAACAAAGTCATTTTCCAAGAGGAGGAGATCCAATTTCATGACATATAAGAGGTAATTTTGGGTAAACTTTTTTAGAAGTATTTTGGGTAAACTTTTTTAGAAGTATTTTCAAAAGAAAAAATAACAATGAAAAAATGAGATGAGTTTTTTTATAAATAAAAATAAATTTTCATTTACTAATTTTTAAAAGTTTATCAATATAATTTTTTTAAAAAATGAGATAATATTTATAAATTAATTAATAAAAAATTTATTTATTTATTTATTTATTTTTTAAAAATACTTTTATAAAAACTTACACCTATTCATAATTTAGTGTTGGCTTGGTGCCACGCAAGATTTTGACTTCTCTTTTAGCCGATGGATATTGAATACCAAACTGTGTCTTAGCCTATACGGATGACAAATGGCACCCTTTATTGAAGAAAACAACAATCTTGGGAAAAGACTTTGGGTGTGGCGGTGATGCATGTTTTTTGCAGGGACTCACATGATCATTCATGTGGCTGATATACATAGTATACACATATGGGTACACTTGTATAAATTGGGGTCTTTTAGTTTTAGTCTTAGGTTAATTAAATACGAGTCAGAATTAAATGTATGCATTTATTGAGGTGGATACATAGGATTCTGGAACCAGGGAAATTTTTAGGTGAATTTTCTTTTGGCTTGGGGAATTGGCTTTTGGAGACCATGTATGTAATTATTGCACCCCAGGTGCTAGCTTTAATTTTATAATCTAATATTAATATATATATATATATATATATATATATATATACTTTCATCGACAAAAAAGAGAGTAAAACAATTAATTAGTAGCTGTGATAGCAAGTACTAAGAAGATGTGAACTCAGTCAACTATAGTTTTAAATTGTTTGATTACTACAGGAAATTGCAAATCACTTTATATCGTATTAATATCAGCAAAAATAAGAGTTTATTCGCATGGTCAAACTTTACAATGATTCATTAGATGAATTGAAAATATTTTATTTGAATAACATTATGCATGCTTTATTAAAGATGAAAAGCCATATCATTTATAAAGTAAAGTTAATTATTTGGCTTATATTAATAACACTTATGTATATTATAATGAAAAAAATATTTGATTGGCATGATGTCCAATCTAGCAGCTCTAGAAGCACTATAGTGTATCTTCTTGCTTAGCTTTTCACAAACCATTATGTTTTTTACTACAATGGGCTGGGCCCCATAAATTTTCAAGGCCCATAATGTCATATTGATATAATTTGTTATATTATAGTATTAAAAATTAAAAATATAAAATCGAAGACAACTAAAAAGTTGTTTAACTTTAAAGTAATTTTTAGTTTTTAGTTCTCTCATTTCTCAATTCTCAAATATTAATCTCACTTTTCATTTAAAATATGCAAAAATAATTAGCAAAATGTGTGATATTCCTTTACTTTACTAATCAAAAGCCTAATAATTCTTTAAGCTATTTTTACCTATTTTGACACTATTATTAATGAATTCTCAACTATTTTCTCTCCTTCTTTTCACTATTCTATCAGTACCATATATATAATATTAGTATTTGAATACTACCTCATTTGTTCTAACACTAATATTTTTTTAATCTTCCAACAAAAGACATCCAATTTAGGTATATGACGTTTAATATGGTACCGAGGCGCATTTATATGTGCTTAGCTCAAGTAAAAAGAAAGGTAAATTCAAGTGGAAGACTATGAGCATGTTCACATACAAGTCATGAGTGATTATGAGAGCTTTTCTACTAAAAATATAGAACTTTTTTCAATAGAGAACTCTCAAAAACACTTCTAACTTTATATACAAACATGCTCTAAAAGCAAAATATAGTTCAATCCTTGGGATTAAATCCGCCATATGCATGATATCATTATGACAATCCATATAACAATGTCAAATTGATGGTAGAAGTTTGTATTAATTATGTGTTTTTTTTACTTCTCCAATTTTATCTTTGCTACTTTGTTATAATTTTTTTTATTTGTAAGAATCGAAAACAGTATTAAAAAATTTACAATAATTAATATAGTTTACTCAACCAATTAAATTAGACTTCTGTTGATATAATTGGTTTGGTGGCAAGTTTGTTTCAGATTTCTATTCCTGTATATGTTTCTATTAGGAAGTTAGAATTTATAAATGTTGAAAAGGAAACAAGACATAAATGTGGCGAAATTGGGATCATGCTGTTGGCCACATATATAGTGACTATTTATCAGGATGCTCAATATGTTGATGATAAATTGGTAATGGGAGGAGGGTCCTTTCAACTCCAGATTGGTCAAAAAATTGGCCAACTCAAATATGGGATTAGTTTGCAAAAGATTTCCCAATGGCTATGTCTCAATACTACATAGAAATATAAAAATGACAAATAAGGCTTTATTCAGAAACGCAATGCCTTTTGCCGTGACTTAACTTTTAAGTAGCATGCCCCAACTATAGATAACATTTTATGAGATTTAGTTAGATGGCTATGGCCCAAATCAGGTTGTCATAGAATCTAACTGAAATTTAAGAGAAATAAAATAGTGGGAGCAGAATAATATATTATTGATCTTATTTCTTTGTTCTGCTTTCTGCTTACAGAAAAATGAATTATTCTACATTCCTATCTAACAATAAAATAGGCATGTGTTTGGTTGCACATCTTATATACATGCATGTCTGATGTCCCATTGTTTAAATCATGTCAAATTAAAGAAATAAGGCAAAAGGTAATTACAAATATACATTGATCCTGCTGTATTATTTATCAGAAGGTTAAAGTCTCACATTAATTGATTTAGAAAATCAATTTTAAAATTAAATTAGTAAACATCTAAAAATAGATTTTTTTTATCATCTTTAATTTGATCTCAATTTATCTTTTAACATGATTTTCAACATGCTTAGATGATCGGTAACACTACCATCAAAGCATGTTTTATTTGTCATACAATACCTTTAAGGTCACCATGAATTTTCAATACGATATAACGCTAATTCAAACACACTATTATTATATTGGAATTATCTTAATTCATCTTGTCAAAGAGTAATTTTGAGACTATCATGATTTTTCAACATGATTCACCATGTTTCTAAACATATTATTAGTGGATAGGAATAGTTTTGAAAAACTTTTTTTTTATAGATTTATATGAGTGTGAAATCACACATTTAAAACTATTTTACATTCATGACAAACTGAGTTTGTGATTTTGCCAACAAGTTCAACGTATTCTTCACATTCAACCTAACTTTTACAATTAATACAGAAAAAGAAACTAGAAGATATCCATTTCTTGTTATGACAAACTTCATTTTCTTAATTGGAGGGTCACCATGACTGAGCTTGGCCACCAACTTACATTCTGATCACTTTCATTATATATACACACACATGTACGTAATATATATATATATATATATACACATATACATATACATATATATAT
Source organism: Glycine tomentella (assembly GCA_007407185.1). Taxonomy (NCBI): domain Eukaryota; kingdom Viridiplantae; phylum Streptophyta; class Magnoliopsida; order Fabales; family Fabaceae; genus Glycine; species Glycine tomentella. Next base: position 361,411 of record PYAF01002548.1, read on the forward strand.
ATATGCCACTACTAGAAAAATAGGTTTTAACATCGCTAGTTTGACATCGGTTATTGGGAAAACCGATGTTAACAAAAACGCAGTGGCAATTTTATAAATAAATGGACTTTTTTAACATCGGTTTTGAAGATTTTTCACAAAACCGATGTTAACCATGAACTGTTAACATCGGTTTTCAAGATTTTTAAGTACAACCGATGTTAACCATGAACTATTAACATCGGTTTACCAGATTTTTAATAAAACCGATGTTAAAATAAGATATTAACATCGGTTTTTTTTTATGGGAACTGATGTTGTGGTTATCATATACCACCCCTCGCGACGATTAAACTCTTCAGTATCGCGCCTTTATCTCTTCTGAAACGCTACGACCCTTCACTCTCGCGCCTCTATCTACTGAAAAGTTGTGACCCTTCGTTGTCGTCACCCACTGAAACGCTTGTGGTTTTCAAGGGTTTCCTGCACTGTCGACACCTATCTCTTCTCCTACGTACCTTCGCGTCTTCTTGCTTCAAGGTTCCGCTGTCACTGTCGTGCTTCCAGTCACCGGTTTCGTTGGCATTGTTGATGTCTTGCTGAGGTCGCCCTCCCACAAGGTTAGTATTCCTCTGCTTCCATCAATAGTTGGTTTGGAATAGAACTGAATGATATGAAATGGTTCGTGGGTCATTGGCACCAGCTGAACACCGATTTCATGATTTTGATATGTTACGATAAAAGAATATGTTAATGTAGCTTATTTTATATGTTTAGGTCTCTGTTTAACAGTATGTTATGTGGGTTTTTTGTGGATTTGAGTTTTCTGTTGTTAGTTGTGGTGAAGGGATCATTGATGGGTTGTAATAATGAAATTTTGTTGTTAGCAGTGTCTGCTGTAAAGTTGATTTGTTACTTTCTTTTTCCCACTTATAAATTTGTTATTTATAAGTAGATATCATATAGAGAAGCATTTGATCCTTGTATAAAAGTTTTCCTTTTATTATAAGTTTGTTATACATACTTTGATAGAAGAATTTGATCCTTCTATGATAAAAGCTGTGGGATTTGAGGTGGTTCATGCAAATTATAATCCAAACATGATTTGTCCACACATGCATGCATGAAACTTAGGGCAAAATGAACTCTCTGATTGGATGGAAGAACACATTAGCCTCTTGACCAAACAAGTTGTTGAATACTTACCGAAAACAACCACCTCTGATAACTTGCTTTCTAATAACCCAACAAGGGTTGTTTCCCATCACAACCTTAGTGTTCCCTCACTAGTTTCACCCAACTTCAGCCAACTTTAGGCAGTGAGTGGAGAAGTGAGGTTGCTAGGCACTGTTTTGTGAAGCAGGTTCCAATGAGTGCCAATTCATTGGCTCAAACACAATTGATATTGAACATGTTTTCACCTGGTGATGGGTATACCCTTGCGCAAGTTGAGGGAACTTTAAGGCTTGGATGGAAGGATACAAGCTTGTACACAGCTTCTGCATGGACCTGCAGTAATTTTAGCTAGATATATATGTTAATAAAGGAAGAACTGTGTAAGAAAAATGGTCTATATTAGAAAAGATATACGGAATAAATGAATTTTTTTTCGAATAAGTTCTACCCCAAGACTATTTTTGCCTATACATGGAATGTGTGTGTGTGTGTGTGTGCGTGTGTCTGTGCCCTATGTGGCTGCCTATATATCAAACAGGCCCTAAAATTGTAGTTGATGAGGAAATTTGAGAGTGAGCTTTGCATGATACCGAAGTTAGTAGCTGTTTTGTGTCTTAAAGGAAATGAGAATTCGATAATCTTTGTTCCATTGGTTGCAATTAGTGGTCGATTGGATGAGGGACAAAGATTTGATCTCAGATACTTAAAGAAAAGTAGTGATCACCATTTGGAGCTTGGCTACAAGGTACTGTTTTAAAACAATGATAATATTTTTGGTTTTTTGTTAATGCCTTTAATAGTTCTTTTTGTTGTGGTTTTGGGTTGAGTGTCATTTGAATGATGGAGACTTTGTTCGCTTCAATCGTCAGCCTAGTCTTCGTAAAATGTCTATCATGTGGCATAGAATGAAAATGACGCCTTATTCTACTTTTTGGCTTAACTTGTCTGTAACTTCACCATAATAAGGCATATCGTCCCTATCAAAATCAGCAAGGTACTGATTTCCGCCTTATCATACACATTTAATTAATTTTCGTATCACAAGTAACACAACAAATGGTCTACTTATTTTGATTGCAGGATTCCCTGGAAGAGCAATCCACCCGAGGTTCTTTTGTCGCCAGTGGTCGTCAGGATGTCCTGGCTGCTGCCATTGGATGACCGGAGCATCCTGGCCGTGTCCGTGGTGCTGGAGCTGGTGTGACCATCACCCAGTACTTCGGACCGGCTCCATCATCCTCTCGCAAGTCGAAGGCTTCATCCATGGCGCCTGAAGACTTGGATCGCCTGAAAGACAACATCAGGGTCGAGCTGGAGCAATCTATCACTGATCGACTTACACAGTCGATCACTGAAAGAGTTACCCAACAGGTGATGATGAGCTTCAGTCAGCTGCAGTCCCACATCCAGTCTCAGGCTGCCATTCAGCCTCCAGAGGTTCAGTCATGTCCTCTTGGTGCCCGTGTCAGCACCAAGGGAAGCTGTGTCGATCCCTCTCGGGCAATGACCCAGACACGGGTGCATCTGACAGGCGTGGGTTGTATGTGGATGGCAATCCTCCCCGCCTTGTTGCCCTTAGCAGAGTTCATGAGGGATCGACGATTGTGCACAGCGTCCCTCTTGTCGTTGATCAGGTAAAGGTGAGTGTTGAGGAGGTACGCGATGCAGATGCTCCCGTCCCTGTTCCCACTGACGAGGTTCAGTTAGTGGGACAGGCACTTAACACTTTCCTTGCTTGGCCGACACATCTTGTACACACAATTTTGACTCAGGTTTTTGATTTTTCCCTTATGTCTTCTAATTTACGAATGATTTGTCACATATCAAGTTAACCTTATCGCTCACCCTTGGTTGTTAAACGTGTAGGATAAAGAAGAAACCAAGGGACCGGCGAAACCTGTACATAAGCCGAAACATGTTTCTGATCCCTTGTACCATTTAGCATTGACCATCCCCGATCTTTTCCTCAGACCCTTCCAGGTGCCATGGGACTCGCTGATGTTCGGGGTGCATAATGACAACTTCCTGTTGTACATCAAGCATGAGGATATTTCGGAGATCATCCATGGTGGTCAATGTTTTAACATCTCCGTTATACAATTATGGATGTTGTAAGTCTCTTGCAATTGACTAGCATTACTTGGTGAGTAGTTTTATATTCTACCATAACTTACTTTATTTTCACTGCACAATAGGTATATGAATCATTTAAGTCTGCGATCGGATCATCCTGATGTGTATGGATTCCTCGAGCCACAGTCCATACAGAGATCTAGCCAATTTCAATTTCAAACCGAGGACTATATGAAGAAATGGATGCAGACTTCACAGAAAAAAGTCTACCTTGCACCGTATTTGAATGGGTAAGTATAAATGAGAATCACAAGCACAATTAATGTATGCAGTATAATAACCTTGTTTTTGACAATGCAGTTCACATTGGCAACTGGTAGTTATATGTCGGAAGGCCAATGTAGTTGCCTGGTTCTGTTCATTGCATAACAGGCCTGATAACTACCTTAAAGGAATTATTAACAGGTAGGTTCTAATTTCTAACACATTTACGTTATTTCTATAGTTGAAAGGTAACTTGTACACTATACATACTTGTTTGTCTTAAACAGTGCTTTGAAGGGAGTGGATGACTCTCCAGCAAATAAATCAAAGGCTACAACTAAATGGATTGCGCTTAAAGTAAGTCTTTTCATAAATCATAGTTTAAGTATTGAATTAATTTTTATTGATATTTACGGTAATTGCCATTTAACTTTGACTGTGTTTTTCAATTTAGTGTAATAAGCAAACAGGAAGCACTGAGTGTGGTTATTATGCCATGCATTGGATGCAGACAATAGTCCAAGGAGGCTTCACAGATAGTTGGGACAATGTAATTAGTTGTCTAATTGAAAACAAATTATTTTTGTTTACTTGTTTTTGTTTTGTACTTATTACATGTTTTCTTATGTCATGCAGTTTTTCACTGATCAAAGACCATTGGAAGTCGACACGTTGAAGGCGATAAGACTCCAATGGGCGAAATTTTTTCTTCAAATTAGAGAAGATGTATTAGTAGATTAGGTGGTTTATTGGATTTTCAAAACAATTGTATATATTAATGCTTAGCATATTCTTTTATGTACATTGACAATATTTACATTGGATTTGTTATTGGAATATTATTAAATTGTGAATTGGCTGGATCAGGATTTTTAAATTTTCAGGTTGAAGAACTGCTAAAATTAAAAAAACAGATAAAATATTTAAAAAAAACATAAAAAAACAACATCAGTTGCAACAAAAATCGATGTTAACATATAAATCAACATCGGTTTTCTTTCCAAAACCGATATTGATTATGGATAAGAACATCGGTTTTCAAATGAAAACCCATGTTGTTGTGATGTAACAACATCAGTTTTGGAAAGAAAACCGATGTTGTTACATTAAAACAACATCGGTTTTCTTTCCAAAAACCGATGTTGTTACATCACAACAACATCGGTTTTCATTTGAAAACCGATGTTCTTATCCATAATCAACATCGGTTTTTCGTAAAAATCGATGTTGTTGTACTTTTTAACATCGGTTCTGCATGGAACCCGATGTTGTCACACCATCTTTTATGCTTTTCAACGTTTTCATTTATCACATGTCCACATCAGTTATTCATGGCAAACCTATGTTCTTTATTTTTGTTAGCATTGGTTTTGAGAACCGATGTTAACTTCAACACTTTCAACGTCGCCTGATTCAACATCGGGTCAGAACCGATGTTAAATGTCTCAAATAACCGATGTAGAAAGCTGTTTTTCTAGTAATGTGCATTCGGATTGAGAGGAATCATATGAGATTTTTTTCTTTCCTCTTCTTTTTTCTTACTTATCTTTTCCGTGCCTTTCTGCAACAACAACTTTGTTAATGCTTAAAGGCATGCATGCTTCCCTACATTGATGCAATACGAATTATTTCCCTGCCTTCTTCCCAGAAAACAATTAAAGGGCACAAGTTTTTTTTTTATATTTGTTTTAGTTTTCTTCTCCCTTAAACCACTCTAGATCTTAGGGAACCCCACATGGTTGGCCAAGTTTATGATTAAAAAAATATATGCTTCACATATATATGCAGTGAAAAGTTTGCCACAGGAAATATGGTTTCATGGGACCTTTGAGTCATTTCTACATTGGCTGCATGCTATCATGGAAGTGGAGCAGACACAAAAACTTTACCCCAGGATAAAGGGTCACTTTACTACAATACATCATCCTAATGATTGCCATGAACACCATTACCCTAGTTTGCCAATGACCTTTTGTTTAGAAGCTTTTGGAAATCGAAATTGATCCGATGTATGTAATTTTGTGTATTAGTACGAATTGTGTGGCACTATTCTTTTAGTTAATTTTTTAAAAAGATAATGTGTTTTTACAAAAGGAGACAATTTTATTTAAATTAATAAAATTATTATAAATGAAAAAAAATATTTTAATAATTTAGTATAAACTGTGTATGTAAAACTTGAAGTGAGATCACTAATTAATTAATTAGTACAACTCCATATTTCATTTGTGTTTTTCTTCAATTACATTTTGTTTTGGATAAATAATCTTTTTAGAGCCAATTTATGAGATGCTGTAATTTATTATATTTTTTACACAATATATATATATATATAACCGATCCTTTGTCTACAACACACCAGTATTGATTGAAAGTCAATAGAGTACTCTCCCGGAGTTCGTTTTTATAATTCATATTTTAATAGTTTTTTCTAAAAGTTTTTTTTATAAAATTTATAAATTATTAAAGCATTCTTCTAAGATTACTTTTAATTGCATTATTCTTAATTATTTTACAGTTTTATGTTTTTTTTTCACTTTTCTAATATTGACCGCATACAATTAACACACTATCAGGAAAAAGTTAAGGGAGAGAAAACTTAATTAATAATGTTAGAAGAATTTTAAATAAGAGCAATCATTATTATTAAGGTCATTTTGGGATCTAAATATCGAATTTTGATGAAATTTTTTGCATATATTCCAACCGGGAGCCAAAAATTCAAGCACCGAACAAAATTCAACTTGTGAATTAATTTACATAAATTATTCAAATTTTACTAAAATTTAAGTTCAACTCATGAATAACAATTACATTAAATATTGAGAAGGAATAAAACTTTAACTTTGAAAAGTGAGTTAAGAGATTTTCTTATAAATTCAAGACTATTAAAATTTCAATAATTTTTTAATATGTGTGACTCAACTAAAAATTATTTATAAAGTGTGGTGCTTGTACGAGCACAAACGTGATTTGGTTGGACTGTGTCATATCCCCGATCGACGTCCAAGACGACTCCACCGCCACCGCAATTCCCCAACTATTATTGGATAAAAATATTATTACGTGTAGTGCTGATCAGTTATTAAATTAGTTGTTTTCAAATTTTAAAACATTAATGGAGTTTAACGTTTTCAGCGAAAAATAAAAAAACATATCAAACTGAAACTTTTAAAAATATAAAAAATTAAAATTAAATATTCTAAATTTAATATATTAAAACAAAGTAAGTATACAACTTAATAAATTAAAAGTGATATTAAACCGAAAAAATATAACTGACAAAAACTCAGCTTACATGTGAAAAGAGAATACTATATAAATTATGAATACCATAAAGTAATTTGTTTGTCATGGGACCATGCAACCACATTGTACCTGCATGTCCCAGTTCATCGAAAGGGATTCAGGAAATAACATAGGTTTGAACTATTTAATTAATTATGCGGGTACAATGAAAGTTTCTGAATATCTAATGACTTTATTAGTCATGATAATATAAAATTCTAAAATATTTTATATTATTTTTCAGAAATCAAGATATATATTATGAAAAATACTCACCACATGAATTTAATTTTTAATTTAAATATACATAATTAAAAATGTCATTTTATAAATATTTTATTCTGGTTTTTTTTAGTTGGTCACTCTAAGTTTTCTCTCATTGTATTTTTTTAAAATCTACTGTGTATATAACCATCATTAGTAATAAACAACAATAACTAATAACTAAATAGTTAGAATAACAACTAAAAATGATAAATAATTCTTACTAAAATGTTTAAAATATATATTTAAAATTTATTTTAAAAATATATTTACCTGTGCATTTACAATGGTCACAACAATTTAGTAAATTTGATAATTAAAAATTAAAATGAAAAATTCAAACTAGTTTGATTAGTGTTTCCTTTCCTTTTTTACATTTTACATACCAAAATTCAAGAAACCATTTTAACGTTTTCACCCACCAAACCAACCATTCTCAGGTTCTTTAATAAAGCCTTCTGATTTGCGTTCATTATTAAATTTCTGATTACACATTCCTAATCCCATTCTTGTTTTATTGTAGCTCAACAGACCAAAAAAAAAAAAAGTTAAGTACTCGTTTCCTTTCCTAAATATATAAAATATTGATAAATTTATTTTCAAAAGATGAAAATTTAAATTTTATTTTTCCAAATTAAAAAAAGTACGATAAATCTATTTATTTATTAACTTTTTTTCATTATTATTAATAAAAGAATTTATTTAACACATTTATGAATGAATTTATCTGAATGAAAAATAACTATTTACCTAATATAAAATTTAATTTTTATTTTTCTTTTTTTAATTATTATAAATATAATATTACAATAAATACTTAATAAAAATAAAAAAATAAATATAAATTAAAATAAACATAATATATATAATATTAATTAATAAATATAATCTAGATTAATAAATATATTCTCACTTATGGTTACATTCTTCTTCATTTCCACGTATTAAAATTTGAATTTTCTTTCTTTTTTAAATTTGTCAATCCTTTATAGAAAAAAAATTGAACGTTTAACTCTCTCTCTTTCCTTCTTTCTCTCTCATTGGATTCTGTAACAAACTAACGCAGTGAAGAGACACGCAACACCGAAGAACCAGAAACAACACCAGAGAAATAAACACTTGCTTGCACGTTCTCTTCCCAGCGGTCCCTTCTCCTTTTCCTTCTTCTTCTCTTATACTCAACCCTGCACCCTTCACTTTCTTATTATTCCCTTTTTTTCTTTTTCTTTTTACCTTTCTGGTTAAGAACCACCCTTTGTTTCTCTGAAAACATCAAGGTATGCTTCTTCTTCTACTCGTTTCTAATAAATAAAAAATCGTCATCTGTGTCCTGCTTGTTTTCCTATGAATGCAAATGGGTTTGTTGAAAATTTTGATTTTTGGTGGATTGAGATGGGTTTTCAGAACCTCCCCTGATTCGTTTTTCTGTTTTATTGGATTGGTTTTCATGTAGGGTGCCATTTTTCATATAAAGAAATTCGTTTTTTTTTTCTGATGGTTTTTGTGTTTCCTGGATTGGAATATCCTTACAAAAATGATTTATCTATGTTGGTGGTGCAATAAAAAAAATTTCTTGGCCATTAAGTTTTTCAATGAGTTTTGTGATGTTGGGTTGTGGCTTTTGCTGAAAAGTCAATATCAGTGAAGTTTTTGTTTTCGGATTAATATTCTGCCGCACTTGATTTTGATTACTCTTATGATTCTCAGCTCCCAGCTAGAATTTGTTGCATCTCTTATTCTTCAATGATTTCCTTAGATGAGTGTCTTCTTTTTATACAGGGTTAGTTAATGGCAAAGTTTACTGTTTCACAATTATGACACATATAGTCTTGCAGTACCAATGTTTTCAAGACATGAGAATGTGTTTTTTTGAAGTGTTTGTGAGAAACAGTGGTTTTCCAATTGGGGCATCATTATTTTTCTTTTTTGATGTTTGATGACTTCTTTTCCCTTCTCTGTTTGTGGCTTTATGACTGGTTTCTGCTGCATTGATTTTTTTTCATATATTTTTATTTTATAATGACAGAAAAGAGTGTATCCTTTTGGATTGAATGGAGAAAAATCAGATGTCAAACAAGATAGGCATTTTGTAATTTGTACAATAGAAGTTTTTGTTTTTTTGTAAATTCCCACTTAGAGAGCCATGGATTTTGAGATCCTAAGCATTTTTTAGACTAGTTTTAAAAATCTTTCTATCTTTGTGAAGCTTTCAAAGATTATGATTCTAAGGGTAGATGAATAGGTGGTACATTTTCATTCCTTTCCACAATAAAGTTGTAGATGTTAATGGTTTGCTCTAATTTCTGTAGTTCTACTGAAAATTGAATGTGCTTTTGTATTCCATTTTACAGTTTGAATCAGCCATTACTTACCTTTCTGTCCTTTTTTATCTGCTGTATCTAAAATTAGCTTTCTTTTCGAGTTTCAGGATTGTTGTCCTGAATCTTATTCTGCATATCTCATCTCACGTATGATGGCCAATGAAAGCTGTGAATTACCAGTGACCCCAGAAGTTACTGAGTCACCTGGGGTTAAAATAAGAGGGCATTCAGATGGCAAAGCTAGTTCCGGAACTAGTGTTGAAAAAGTTGTTACCAATTATCTCAGAGCTTCCACTGGTTCTTGTCATTATTTTTGTAAATACGGGAGGAAATATGCATTTGATTCAAAGGAAAGACGTTCTATACCTAATAGAGCTACAAGAAAACAGCTTCCCCACAGTTCAGAAGGTAGTGTTGGTGGGACAATGATGTCAGTTGCTAGGCTCAGTGCATCTGTGGATTGTACTAAGCCGACAAAGATGTCAACGGTCAAACTCAAACAATCAGTTGATTCCAAGACCTGGATTTCTGATACCTCTGAAACTTACAAGCGGGAACTGCCAACAAAATCATTTGACAGCCTAAAAGAAACAGGGAATGAAGTTCTGGTGAATAGGAACAAATCATCATTGGCCAAGGTCAAACCATCACTCCTTCCGAAGTCCCATACATCTCCATCAGCGAAACAAGAAATTTCATCAATTAAGGAGGTCCGATCCCTGTCAAATTCAACTTTCATAAAGGTGGGAACTCCATCAAAATCAACCTCCAGGAAGGTGGAAGCTCCACCAAAATCAACCGTCAATAAGATGGAAGCTCCATTAAAATCAACTTCCAATAAAGTGGGAAATCCATCAAAATCAACCTCCAAGGTCAAAACTTCATCAAAACGAACTTCCAATATGGTGAAAACCTCATCACAGTTATCTTCTCTCAAAGGTAAAGAAATGAAGTTGTCTGAAAAACATGTGACTTCTTTAAATTCAAGCAGTGTCAGAAGGAAGCAAATATCTTCTATGAATTCCTCGGAAGGCGTTGGTGACCAAAGATATAGTAAGATCAAGACAGAAAAGGGGGCGACCTCCTCCAATTCCAAAGCAGCTTCAAAAAAACTGATGGCACCTTCAAAGGCTTTATTATCCCCCAGACCTTCCCTTATTAGAGTTGCAAGTATAAATTCAAGAAAGCATAAGAGCCTGAAAATTGCTTCTCATCTTAAGAATCAGCGGACTGCCCGAAAGGTTGAACATGAGGAACACAACAACAATGAGGTAGAGGAAAAGATTTTGTACACCATCAAGATGGGAAGTGAAAACAAAACTTTGCTATCTGATCAAAATGCAAGCTATGATGATGAATTATACCTTCCTCAGTTGTCATCACCAAAGTCTTCGGTATCCTCAATTTCTAAATCCTTATCCCAAGAAGACCAAGAGGAATCTGAATATACTAGTGAATTTGAGCAGGATTCTTTTTCAGGAAACCATGAAACTGAATGCACTGAAAATGAGGAGACATTGGCAGCTGAGAAGAAAGGCAAGCCCAAAAAGGGTGGGGTTGTATATTCCAAAGACAAGGACAACCAAATGATAAAATTAAAGTTCAGAAGGGGGAAAATGGTTGAAAATCAAACTGAGATAAGTAGTCCAAGGAGGCTTAGATTTCGGAGAGCAAGAGTGCCAAGGGAGAAAGCCAATGTTAACGGCAATGTCCGTAAAAGCTTTGAAAGAAATGGAGCCTGTGATAACAGCAATGGTGCTACAACTGGTCCAGAGAAGGTTGTTTTGAGGCATCAAGACATGCAGGACAAAAAAGATGCACAGGGATTATTAAATAATGTAATTGAGGAAACAGCAAGTAAACTGGTCGAAGCTCGCAAGAGCAAGGTTAAAGCATTGGTTGGTGCCTTTGAAACTGAGATCTCTCTTCATGAGAAAAAACCTTTTGCAAACACAGTCAGTTGATGGAATCTGGATAGACATTTTCTAGCTTTTTCATTTTTGTAAAGAAATGGTAGGAAAATAAAACTGAGCTTTGGTAGTAGTTGTGAAGCCAACAAGCTGAAGGTACCGCAGAAAGTAGAGATAGATTTGCCTTGAGTTTGTCTTTAGTAGCTCTGCATCATGCATGTAGAGTTGAAAGGAGGGTTTTGTGTTGCGAACTTACCTTAACTTGCACCATACACTTTTTGTTTCATTCTGCTTTGGAAATCCATACCTATTGCCAATGATTTGTAGCTTCTGATTTTTAATAAAATATCAAACAGTGATGCCAGTGACTTTGTACTTTTAGCCTGGAAAGGAAAAGTGCTCTGAACTTGTGAAATTTTCTGTGACTTCTTTGATGTTCATATGAAAGTAAGAGTTGTCAGTATTGTGCATGTGTTTTTAGTAACATAATTATCTCTTAAATCTATGTTGTTTTCATTTGGTTAACTGATTAGTTTGAGGGATGAAGCTCAGGGAAGCTAAATTATGCTGTATATATTCTTTGGGAGTTTGAAACATTTTCCTGAGATGTTACTGTATTCTTTGGCAACCAATCTTAGTGGATATTTGGGAACATTTAAACTGACATAAGTTATGGTGCAAGAAGTCATCACCCCCTCTCTTTTTTCAAATTCTCAAAACAGTTTTTGGGAGAATTCTATATACAAAATCAGCAATAATTTGGAACCATTTCTTCTGTCATTTTCTTCCATAATTCATAGATTACTAATAAAGAAAAACTTTGGCATTGTTTCGAAGCTTCCTTTTGCTAGTAAAATCCTATTTAGAGAAAATCTGGTTATGATCAGAGACTATTAGAACAGGGTGATTGATAATGCATTAGATAATGAATTGTTGGAGTTAAAGTTCCTATTATTATTATTATGTGCCCTGAAAAAAAGTTGCTATTATTGTCTTTGTGCACATTGGCATCTTTCTCCCATCGCTTTGATAATTTTGTTTCCCGCAAGAGAAAGTGATTCACCCCCAAAACTGTGAATTAATTATATCAGCTATAATTCGTGGTGTGTGTATCAGCTATAATTCTGACTTACTAGGCAGCTAGTATCTTGTAAAACAAACCAACTTTCGAATTTTTGCTAGTAAAAGTGTATGAGTTTGACGGTATTTCGAACAAGATTGTCTTAAAGACATATATATTTGTAGGAAAAAATCATACATCTACTTGATACTAGCACTTGTAGTTTATGAAAATGCATAAGGACATAACCTTGTTTTGCTCAATCAAAAAAAAAAATTAGAAATTCGTTTATCTATATTGTCCTTTGACTCCTTTCATTCTAGTCTATTAAAGCCTTTTCATTTAACTTAATGAAAAAATAAAGAAAAAAAATGCAGTAACAGAAAATAAAATACAAAAGCATCCACTCACGTATGATAGCAACTAGCGAATACGTTCAATGCATAAGATTTAGCTAAGCATGTCCATTGAATCTGAGTAGGCATTTTTTGTGTGTAATATATATATATAGAAAACCTTTAGCTTTTTTTTTTTTTTTTTTTTTTAAAAGGAAACATAATTATATCATTTCATTCATGATGTGTGAAACAACATAAGAAGAGATTTAATCAAACTCATAAGAATTAGCATAAAATCTTAAAGCTCTTGCGAAGTTATGAGTTACAAGATTAGTTTGTCTCTTTACAAAACTAACCCTAGAGTTTGGGATTGTAGGGAATTGCTGCATACACTTGTCTAGAATTACATTGAAATTAAAAAATCCTGTGCAACTATTTACAACTTTGCAATCAAACTCTATAATAACATTTGAAAGATCAAGATTTTTCACCCAAGTTATAGCATTGAAAAGGGCCCAAGCTTTAGCCTCTTTTTTGAAGATGAAAATCCGTTGAACATGGACGTTTTTGCCTAGAGGAAGTTACCATGATTGTCTCGCAAACACATTCCAATGCCAAAAGATTTTGACTCTTCAAAGAGAGCAGCATCTATGTTGCATTTTATGAATTCATTGAGAGGTGGTTTCCAGCTAGAATCATTGTTGATCGTGAGAGGTTGAGTGCTGGTTTGGATAGAGATCTCACATTCTTCGATTCTGTAAAATGCTGCCATGCTAAGGAAAAAGCTGTTGCTGGTGGTATAGTTGTTTGTTCCCTAAGTTTCAAGTTTCTGGACTTCCAAATGCACCAAAGCACTACACCAATGCGAGCTCTAATACTCGAGTGAGAGTCCTGCAAAAGCTTAAACATAAAATCGTGAAAGTTGTCCTCGTTGATCCAGCTATTGTCCACCAAATGCCATAGGTTGCTGTCCAGATTTGTCTTGCATAATCACAATCAAGGAACAAGTGCCATTCATTTTCAATGTTTGCTTCACAGGACACGCAAGTTAAAGGACAAAGGATTTGTTTTTTCCTGAGATTGAATCTGGTTGGGAGGCAGCCACGGAGAAGTCTCCAAAGGAAGTGCTTAATGTTATGCGGTGCTTCTCATTTCCAAAGGAGCATCCAAATACCTTCAGCTTTCAAGTGAGAATTATCTGACAAGTTCTCCATGGTATTATGGTATGCACTATGGACAGAATAATCTCCATTAGAGGTGAGTTTCCATATGAATTTCTCACTAACCCCGGTGTAAGAAGAGGAATGGATTGGATGTGTTAAGCATCATGGTGATTAAAATTGGCAGCCACCACATTTGTTCTCTAAGTGCGCGAGTTGTGGTCTATGAGATCCCCAACTCATCAATCAAAGTTGCCATTGTGGTTGGTGGATGTGACATAAGGATTGTCAACATTTTTGAGCCATGGTTGAGACCAAGCATGAATAGAGTTACCATTACCTATCTGTTGGGTAACAACAGACCCTCAAATCAAATGCGGAAGGGATCAAAAATGAAGAAAACGAGAGAGAACACAAGAATTTGTTTAACGTGGGAAAACCTTCCTCAATGTGAAGAAGTAAAACCCACGGGACATTAATCCAGAATCAACTTCCACTATAGCAAATAATGGGTTACAATCAAATACACCACTGTGGTGGTTTACTCAACCTCTCTAACAATGGTGATCTCTCAAATATGCAAAGCACAAGGCTTGCTCAAATATGCACTCAAAATTGTCACTTGAGGCTCTCAAATCTTTCTTACAGTTTCTCTCGTCTGAGTCTACCTACCTCCACCCTCAACTAATGTATTTAAATTGGTGAATTAGGTTTAGGGTTTTAGAACCCTCAATGGGCCTGGGTCAGCATTGAAGGAGTAAAGGTCCAAACCAACAATTCTCCCTCTACAACTTCAATGCGTCAAATTACAAAACAAGAGCCCGACCTCTTCAATCAACAACCCAGCATCTTCAATGTGACGGATTCAACAACCCGACATCTCGGATCCAATGATACCTCACATCAATATGTTTGGTGAGAGAGTGGTAGGTCGAGTTCTTCGCAAGATGAATTGCGCTCTGGTTGTCACACTTCAGCTCATACTTGTCTTGATCATGGCCGAGTAACATGAGGAACCTCTTCATCCACAACATTTTCTTGTTTGCCTCAGTGACGGCAATGTACTCGGCCTCAGTTGTCGAAAGTGCCACACACTTCTGCAATCTTGATTGCCAAGAGACTGCTCCTTCAGCAAATCTCATCAAATATCCTGTCGTTGACTTTCTCGAGTTAGAGTCTCCCCCTAAATCGGCATCCGAGTAGCCTTGCAAACCGACTTCACCTTCTCCAAATTGGAGGCATAAGTTGGTTGTACCTCGGAGGTACCTGAAGATCCACTTCACTGTTTCCCAGTGTTCTTTGCCAAGATTCGATAGATACCAGCTTACCATACCAACTGCATACGCCAGGTCGAGTTTAGTGCAAACCATTACATACATCAAACTTTCGACGACAGATTGGTACGGGATCTTCAGCATCTCGTTTTTATCTTCATCGGACCTCGTACACTATCTTTTACTCAGCTTCATGTGTCCGACTAGGGGGATGCTAACTGTCTTAGCTTTGTTCATGCTGAATCTTTTCAAGATCTTTTCAACATACTTCTCTTGACTTAATCACAGTAGCTTCTTCTTTCTATCCCGGATTATCTTCATTCCGAGAATCTGCTTTGCAGGGCCCAGGTCCTTCATAGCGAAGGATGAGCTCAATGCCTTCTTCAAGGCAGCAATATTTTCTTTGCTCTGCTTTACAATCAGCATATCGTCAACATATAACAACAGAATCAGAAAGCCTCCGTTCTCATACCTCTGCACAAATACGCAGTGGTCGGCCTCAGTCTTCATGAACTTGTGATCAGTCATGAAGGATTCAAATTTCTTGTACCACTGTCGAGGTGCTTGTTTCAATCCATAGAGACTCTTCTTCAAACGGCATACCATGCTTTAGCATCCAGGGGCTTCAAACCCTTCAGGCTGCTCCATATATATTTCTTCTTCCAACTCACCGTGAAGAAATGTCGTTTTCACGTCCAGTTGTTCTACCTCAAGATCTGTTGAAGCTGACATGGCTAACACAGTTTGGATCGAGGTCATCTTTACAACAAGAGAGAAGATTTCTTGAAAATCAATCCCCTTATTCTGATTGCAGTCTTTCACTACAATCCGAGCTTTGTATCTATGCTTTTGTTCGTTCTCTTCTTGTTTGATCTTATACACCCACTTGTTCTTCAGAGCTCGTCTCCCTTTGGACAGCTTGGTCAACTCATAAGTCTGGTTTTCATGCAGGGAATTCATCTTGTCCTGCATTGCCTTCTCCCACTCTCCTTTTTCTGAGCTCGTTATAGCCTCATCATAACTTTGAGGCTCATCGTCTTCAGGAATGACGGTGTATTCATCAGGTGGGTACCTTGTAGAAGGTCTTCTTCCTCTATTGGGGTATCTCGGCTGTTCTTCTTCATCCACTTGAGAACCCGGTTCATCATCTTCATCCCGATCCTCATCATCAACTCGGACCTCAATATCTCGGTCCTCATCAGCTTCTTGCTGGTCATCATCTTCTGTTTCTCCCCTGCTTCAGCTCGCATAAGAAGGACGAGTTCTTTACGTCGAACAGGAGGGACGGGTTCTTCACTTCGGACAGTAACCCGGACTTTGGGCTTTGAGATGTCATGAAGAGTCTCATCTTCATGAAAGATCACATCTCGGCTTCTCACTATCCTCTTGCTGATAAGATCCTAGAGTCTGAACCCGAACTCGGTTTTCGGCGAACCGAGGTAGATGCATTCCTTCATCTTTGCATCGAGCTTTGCCCTTTCATCTTTAGGGATATGCACGAAAGCTCGACATCCAAACACCTTCAGGTGTTTGTAATTTGCTCTTTGACCGGTCTAGACTTCCTCTGGAACTTCTCCTTCAAGCGGTCGAGATGGTGAGAGGTTGATCAAATCAACAACAGTTCCGACAGCTTCTCCCCAGAATGTTTTCGACAACCCAGCATTGGACAACATACTTCGGACCTTCTCTTCAATAGTCTGTTCATCCTCTCGGTCAGTCCATTCAATTGCGGAGTCTTTGGGAGCGTCTTCTCAAGTCGGATCCCGACTTTTCTACAGTAAACATCAAAGGGACCACAATACTCACTTTCATTGTCAAAGCGAACAACTTTCAACTTCATGCCAGTCTCCTTTTCCACCATAGCATGGAATTCTTTGAAAGATTGGAGTACCTGGTCTTTTGTCTTCAAAAGATAAACCCACACTTTGCGGGAGTGATCATCAATGAAAGAAACAAAATACTGAGCTCCACCGAGTGATCTCTCGGACATAGAGCAAACATCAATGTGGACAAGGTCAAGAATGTTCTTGCGTCATCTGGGTTGATCCGGTCTCATAAACGAAACTCGTGTTGCTTTCCAACTAGGCAGTGCGTGCAACTCTCCAGCACCTGACCCTTCAACCCAGTCAGTAGTTGTTTCTTCTCCAAAATCTGGAGTCCTTTCTCGCTCATGTGGCCGAGGCGCTTGTGCCGCAACTCCAAATTTGGTCCATCCCGAACAGAATTGGATTCTCCGCCATTGGTCTTTCCTTGCATGACATACAAGGAGTCTTCTTTCTTTCCACGGGCCACGACCAAGTTTCCCTTGGCCAACTTCCATCTACTTCCTCCGAAGTAGTTCACTAACTCGACACCATCTAGCTTGTCCACCAAGATCAGGTTCAGTCGCATGTCAGGCACATGCCTTACATCTTTCAACACAAGTAGGCACCTGATGTCTGTGGTCAGGGTTACATCACCAACACCAACAATCTTGTTGGTTACCTGATTACCCATCTTCACGACACCAAAATCTCCCTCTCTATAGGCAGAAAAGAATCCCTTATGTGGGGTGACTTGGAAGGAGGTACTGGAGTCAACAATCCAAGTGCAGTCATCATGGGCAATGTTCAAAAGTTTTTCACCAAGGAAGAATATCTCGGCATTCGGGTTAGCCACCATAGTCGTGGTGCTCTAATCACTTTTTTCTGGGAACAATTTGATCCTGCTTCACACAGCCGTTCTGTTCATCATTCTGCAGAGTCCTGCGGTCTGACTTCTTGTGTCTTACCTTCCCACAGTAGAAGCATTTCAAATCATACTTGGACTTAGACCGGCCTCTGGACTTATCTCGTCCACCTCGGCCTCTTCTCTTGTCCTGACCCCGGAAGTCAGACTTTCCTCTGTTTTCAGCAACGTTAGCCTCAAACGTGCTGGATACACCTCGTTCTCCTCTCCTAGCTTCTTCATTCATAAGGCTATCTGTCACGGCACCCATCATCAGTTTTCTTTCTGGAATCGAGTTGCTCAACGTCACTACTAGAGTATATCAACTTTCTGGCAGGGAACTCAACAACAACAAAGCTTGCATCTCATCGTCAATTTTCATATTGGCTTTGGACAGTTGATTCAAAATACCTTTGTAGGTATTGAGGTGCTCAATCATACTCATTCCGTCCTTGTACTCTAACTTCACAAACCGGCAAACCAGGTGTGCTTTGTTCCTAGGAGTCTTCTTCTGAATCATGGATTCTAAATTGTTCCACAATTCATACGCGTTCGTGAACTCGGACACGTGCTCAAAGAGGATTTTGTCAATATATTTCCTGATCATGGCAACCGCATTTCGACTCAAGATCTCCCAGTCCTTGTCTATCTTCCTGGTCGGCTTCACTTCAAGGACAATTGGGTCATACAAATCTTTGCAGATAAGATGATCTTTCATCATCGACCTCCAATAGTTGAAGTTATCTGCGGTCAACTTGAACATATCTCCGTCGTGAGTTATTTCACTGGTCTCCATCTCGTCTCCTTCAGAACCATCGAACACAGGCTCTGATACCACTGTTGGGTAACAACAGACTCTCAAATCAAATGCAGAAGCAGATCAAAAAGGAAGAAAACGAGAGAGAACGCAAGAATTTGTTTAACGTGGGAAAACCTTCCTCAATGTGAAGAAGTAAAACCCACGGGACACTAATCCAGAATCAACTTCCACTATAGCAAATAATGGGTTACAATCAAATACACCACTGTGGTGGTTCACTCAACCTCTCCAACAATGGTGATTTCTTAAATATGCAAAGCACAAGGCTTGCTCAAATATGCACTCAAAATTGTCACTTGAGGCTCTCAAATATATCTGATGGTTTCTCTCATCTGAGTCTACCTACCTCCACTCTTAACTAATGTATTTAAATTGGTGAATTAGGTTTAGGGTTTTAGAACCCTCAATGGGCCTGGGTCAACATTGAAGGAGTAAAGGCCCAAACCAACACTATCCTCCAATGCAAGCCTTCTTTTACCACTACCCGTGAAGCATGGATACTATGCCATATAAAACTTGGATTATGTTTCAACTAAGCCTCCAAGGCATCCGTTGTTGGAAAATATTTAGCTTTGAAAACTTTTGCTACTATATTATCTTGGTTGGACATTAATCTTCAACCTTACTTCCCTAGCATGGCTAGATTAAAAACATACAATTATGTGAACCCCATACCTCTATGTTCCTTTTCATTGATAGTTTACCCAATTTAGCCAATTAATTGCTTTCTTTTGTTGATTATTCAAATCCCATCAAAATGAATTCATCATTTTCTGCAAGTCATCTTAAAGAGTAGAAGGAAGCAAATACACACTCATGTAGTAAGTGGGAATAAACTAAGTAACAAATTTGACAAAAATTTCTTTACTCGCCTTTAAGAGATGTTTGTTAGTCCACTGATTGATGCGATTGCAAATTTTGTCCTTGATGAATCCAAACACTGATTTTTTACTGTTTTTTTTTTTTTTACTTTTGATAATTGATGATTTAGCCCCAAACTTCTCCATATTGGTTAAGAGAATTGTAATTCCATTATCATCTGTCCTGCAAAATAAAAAACAATCATCAGCAAATAAAAGATGTGAGAGGTAAATAGCCTCACTACACACCTTCACTCCTTGAATATATCCTCTTGCCTATTTTTTAGAAGAGATGAAAGACACTCAGTACATAGGATAGAAAGATAGGGGGAGACAATGAGTCTCTTTGTCTAAGTCCTCTCCCTAGAGAAATGTTTCCTTCTGGATTCCCATTAACAACCACTAAGAATTAAACTGACTAAAGACACATTTGAATCCAAGATATCCACTTTTCATGGAAGTCCATTTTCCTCAGAAAATGAAAAAGATATTGCCACTCAACTCTGTCAAAAGCTTTGCTTATGTCAACTTTTTAGAGAAACTTCTCCCTTCTTACCCTTTGATTTACATCTCATATAGTGGGTAACTTTAGAAGTCACGAGGACATTGTCCAAAATAGAGTAGTCTTCCAAGGTAGATTGTTCATGGGATATACATTGGGGAGGATGGTTTTGAGTCCGTTGACTAGGATTTTGGAGATGGTTTTGTAGGTGACACATTACAAAGGGATATAGTCTAAATTCTTTCATGTGGAGGGATTATGTTTTTTTTTTTGTGGGGGGGGGGGGGGGGGGGAGATAAGGACATTGGAGGTGTTGTTTACCTGATGGGGAAGATTTCCAGTTTCCAGCCAAGTGACACTAGAGTGAAATAATTCAGGACATATTTTTTAAGAAGGCTGGGTTTAGTCCATCAGGTCTTAGAGATTTATCATAATCCATTTGAAAGAGAGCAATTTTGAATTCCTCCATTGTAAAGGGAGCAAGAAGGAACTTGTTATCATAGTGAGAAACACAGGGAGAATTTTTATTCATAACTAGATGAAAGTCATTATAATTATTCTCAAAATGAAACAAATTATTGAAATAGGAAACAACATCATAAATGCCTTTGTGATTGAAGACAATGCAACTTCAAGAGGGAAATACATGTGTGCGAGGGAGGGGGGGGAGAAGAAGAAGGTGAAAATATTTTTAAATTGGTTAGAGTTAGGATAAAATTTTAATTTCACAATTCAAAATTTTTTTTCACAATCCAAATAAAAAAAATGGTGGGACATCGTCATTTAAACGCAATCCATACATTATTTAATCATTACACACGGGACTGGTCCTAAGATTTTATAAATATACATTTTATTTCACTAAACAAATAACATAATTTTAATAAATTTGAAAAAAAACATATTTATTATTTATTTAAATTACTCTTATGTTATTGTCTATTATTTAATTTATATATCTAAGAAAAATTACATATACATAAATATATATAAAGTAGACATGACAAAAGGGCATATAAGGGTCCATGCAAAAGGTAAGAAAAGTTTAAAAGAGACAATATTATATTTTTGAAACTAATTCGCACTCTCATCAAATTTTATTGAATTTGGGTAAAATCCCATGAATATATACTTCTAAAGTATTAGTTATATTTATGATTTAATGTATTTTTTACAATTGGTCCCACAAAAAAAATAGTTTTATCATTGACAAAATATTATTTCATATTAAAGTTTATGTATATTTTATTCTTTATGAAAATACTAATTTTATTTTTATTTCTTTTATAATTTTTTATTTATTTCTTCAATATGTTGATATATCATAGAGTTGAAAATTCAATCAATATGAATCAATGATTATAAAACATTAGAAAATTCAATCAATACCGATCTATGTTGATATATCATATTAATCTATGATTGTAAAATAATATAGAAAATTATTAAAAAAATATATTTTGCTTTAAATTTTGGACTCCTTTTAATCATGAGTCTAGTGCCATCGCAACTCCTACCCTGGGATCGACCTAATTACGCGTACATATTTAAAATGCATTTATTCATTGTTAATATAATAATCATGTGTTATCCACGAGTATTAAATTTATAATTATAATTTTTAATATTATTATGATTTTTAGTGTATATTTATATTATTTTATTTTCACAAAAAAATATATGCAAAAAATATATATAAATAATTGTATTATATTTCTAAATATATTATATCATTATTCTTATTTTTTTTATACAATATCATTATGCTTATATATAATGTTTGTCTTAAAAATTACTTTTTATTTTCTTTCTAAATGAACTTCTCATTTTAAGTTAAATAAGTAATCTTAATAGTTAATCAATTAAGTTTACGTGTATAAGCATAATAAATCATATCAATGATTGATTTTCGCATACCCTATTAAAGATTATTTGATACGAATCTTCCTAAGTTTTTTTTAATCAGTCATACACCAACTTAAGTCTCCTATTTATTTATCAAGAAGAAGCTATAATTTGTGAAAATGCTATGCTCATATTTAAATTATTTTAGTTATATTAAAATTATTAAATTAAAGACTAAATTATATCTGAAATAAATTTAGAAAAAAAATTAACAAATCAAATACAATAAGATATTATCTAATCAAATTTAAACTAATGTATTATTTTCTTCTGAATAACTAATATAATCTAACCAAATTTAAACTAATCAAATATGATGAAACATTATCTAATAAATTTTTGAACTAATCTAAAACCTAGTAAGATATTATCTAATCAAGAACCACTTCTATTGCTCAAATTCAAAATTGCTTGCTATGTAATTTCCTAAATCTCTGAGTTTAAGTTGCTTGAAGTTTTTTAAATGTTTTTCTCAATCTCAATCCAAATCCACATTTTTTTCCATTTCTTTTTGTGTCTATCTTTCTTTATTATTATCGTTATGAAATATAATAAATAATAAATGGTATGCAAGAGACAAATAGATAAAAAAAATATTGTTATATAAATTATTTTATAAATAAAATTTCTCTTGTAATTTATGTTTTTTTTGGGTAGAGAAAAAGACAGATAAATTATAAAAATACTTATTTATTACAGTAAATTTTTTAATATAATATAATTTTTATATTTAAAAGTATTTATTTATTATAAATTACAATTTTTAGTTGTATAAAATAAACACTTATTTTATGTGGTGTACAGGATAAAATACTAGTTACCTTTATATTTGTACATAAACATAATATTATCTTTATTTTGAAATATTTTTTATATTATCTAATTTTGTTTAATTTTTTTATATTTGTACATAAAAAAGTTCTTATTTTCAAGTTAAAATTTTGGAAACCAACCAGAAAATTTAAAGAAGAAAATGATATATTTGAAATATGAGAAATTAATAACTTAGAGTAATTTGTTAGAGAAGAGATAAAACTGAAGGCAAAAAATTAATTTATTGTTTTTAAAAAAATTACAAATTTACTGTAGTTTAAAACTTATTTACGCATCTATAACAACGAATCGCGCTCCAGCCAGCGCAACCGGTTCAACAGGGGTTCAGTCGCGCCCCCATGGGCGTGACTCATTTCGTCGCTAATTCTGTCGCTATTTTGGTCGCAAACACTTTTAGCGACTGAAATAAAAACTGAAATTAGCGATTAAATTTTAGTGACCAATATCTTTTTCTTTAAAAAAAAAAAGGGATTCGTGCCACGTGGTAATTTTTTTGTTGACTATCCTGCCCCCATTTGGTAAATAAAGAAAAAAATGCCCCATTGGGGAAAAAAACCGTACTAATGCTATTTTTGAATATCCAACTTCAAATGGTCTAACTATTTTTTTATATACAAACTTCGAACATTCATAATTTTTTATAGGAATATCCGATGGAGGCGTACTTTATGTCAAAATGCTCAAAATTAAGAGAAGTAATTAAAAAAATAGAAAATAACATTAAATTAACTAATTAAATAATTAAAAAAGTAGAGTGTTTGGAAATTTTTAGCTGATTGAATCCTAAATCGTAATTTTAAGACACTTAGAGGCATTTTTTGGAAAAAATAGTTGACCAAAAGTTATTACTGTTCGAAATTTATATACATTACGTCCCAAAATGTCACGTGTCTCAAAATGAGACATGTCTTAACCAGGTGAGTCGCGTCTGTCTGGGGCGCGACTCAGCTCCAATCGTGCCTGGCTGGGGCGTGACCGGTTGCGCCTGACTGGAGCGCGACTCGTTGTGATACATGAGTAAATAAGTTTTAAACAACAGTAAATCTGTAACTTTTTTTTAAAATAATAAATTAATTTTTTTGCCAAAACTGAAAGGTGAGATTCGAAGGGAGGCCCCGTGGGCTTGATGTGTACCTGTATAGTGAGAGTTCCTTTGGTAATTGATTCGGATTCGAGAATGGTATTGTCTAAAAATTGAACAAATGAAAAAAATCAATTTGAACCGTAGGATTAATTCAAGCGCTAAGATTCACTGACTGCGTGTGACTGCGTTAATGCCCAACTGCAGTCAATCCCAACTCTTTCAAGCAATCGCTACCTTCTTCATCCGATCCATGGCAGAACCGTCGTCCACCGCCGCCACCGTTGATTCTCCGACGCAGGCGACCAAAAGCTGGACCGACGAAGCGGTCGAAGAAACCAATGCCTCCACCGCCGAGGCAGAAACCTCTCCTCCATTAACCTAGAAGCGTTAGCCATCGACGACAAAGCAAAGATCTCTTCAAAAGTCTTGGACGACCCCGACGATTCTAATATACAAGCGGTGCGTTTCGCTCGCAGTATCACACTCTCTCTTTCTTTTATTATTCAGGGTTTTGAATTGAGCACATGCTACCTCCAGCAATATAATATTTCTCTTCTTTGATTGGTTAGGGTTTTGAATTGAATGTTAGTTTTGAATTGTGTTCAGGATAGCAGTATCATGTTTCTCTCTTTGATCGGTTAGGGTTTTGAATTGTGTTCAGGTTACTTCTGGTGACACGCCGTACACATCGGCGGCGAGGTTCGAGGACCTGAGCCTCTCGCCGGAGCTTTTGAAGGGGCTCTATGTGGAGATGAAGTTTGAGAAGCCGAGCAAGATCAAGGCTATCAGCTTGCCGATGATCCTGAGCCCGCCCAATCGGGACCTGATTGCGCAGGCGCACAATGGCTCCGGCAAGACGACGTGCTTCGTGCTTGGGATGCTTAGCCGCGACGATCCGAAGTTGCAGGCTCCTCAGGCGTTCTGCATCTACCCCACCCGGGAGCTGGCCATTCAGAACATCAAGGTGCTCCGCATGATGGGGAAGTACACCCGGATTGCATCCGAGTGCCTTGAGTCGTTGGACCGGGATGCGGTTCATGTATCGAAAAGGGCACCTATTATGGCGCAGGTGGTGATTGGGACCCCAGGGACAGTCAAGAAATTCATTAGCTTCAAGAAACTTGGGACCACGCGGTTGAAGATTCTTGTTTTCGATGAGGCTGATCAAATGCTTGCTGAGGTAATTCTATTGGGTAGTGTACTTGTTGAACTTTAGTGTGATTTATTAGAGGATAGGTTAGTTTAGAGTGGAATAGGTTACAATTGAATTGAATTGGAAATTGTGATTATGCTAGTAATTACTAATTAGTACACCACATGTCTTGACAACTTATTTGTGAGTTTAATGTTGATACACAACATAATACTGTCAACTAGGTAGAAATCACACTAGACATGACTTTTAAAGTTACTTATAAGTTGTCATTTTTCCTGTTGTGATGGATAGTAGTAGTAAATACACATTCCAGAGATCAAGCATGACACAGTTTTAGGTTCAGGGAATGCTGGTGTGGTCATGTGTATTTGTCTTGTTTTTTTAAATAGGGTTTGACTGGTAAATATGCTGTGTCTTGATTGTTATGAATTTTGCTGTTGCAGGATGGATTTAGAGATGATTCCCTGAGGATAATGAAAGATATAGAAAAAGAGAATTCTAAGTGTCAGGTTTGTTGAATTCTCTCTCGCATTGTGTGCTTGCATGCATCATGATGTCTCCATCTGCCCAAGCAATTCTTTTACAGATTTGGTCTTCACACTGACATGACATTATTTTTCATTAAAGTGTCTGTTTGTTTTAGATTTTGGTAGAATTGGTTTTGATTTGTTGAACATGATTGAGATGTGTGCCCAAATTAAGCTCAGCTATAGATTTTACATTGAAATGTGTGCTGCGGTGCGTGAAGTTAATTTTCATAGAAAACCAAATGGACCCTAAATAACTGCATGAATATCTTTTTAGCCTTCTCAACTTGTGTAGTAAATTTTTGCATCCATAGTGACTGGTGATAGCATGTTCATGCTAACATATATGTAGAGACATGATATGTAATTTATAGTCACCCATGCTTCAACCTGTCTTTTCATTAGCTCATGCAAAGTTGTACTTACCCTGAGCCCTTCTAGAACTCGTGAAAGATGCAATGTAAAGCCATCCATTCATCTTATAAGAAGAGAAAACAGTCTAAGGAAATATATCTTGTTCACTCAAACAATATCACAGATATTAATGGATTGCTACAAGTAAATTTGAATTTTCATGGAGGGTAAATATAATTTATATAACTGTTCTAGTTACACTTATTGGTGCTACAGAACCACTGCATCTGCATTCTTTTAGCTTTTTACCTAGATTGCTTGCTCTATATGTGATTCAAATGTTTCTGTCAGTTATGCTGTGTAGTTAATTTTCAAGTTTCTTTTTTATCTAAGAAATTTTTTATCGGCCTGTATGTGTCCAGGTTCTTTTGTTTTCTGCTACATTTAATGACACCGTCAGGAATTTCGTTTCAAGGACAGTCAGGATGGATCATAATAAACTCTTTGTAAAGAAAGAACTATGTTTAGATGCAGTGAAGCAATATAAAGTGTATTGTCCCGATGAAGTTGCTAAGATTGATGTAGTAAAAGAATACATATTTGAAATAGGAGAGAATGTGGGGCAAACAATTATATTTGTGCGCTCAAAAATTACTGCAAGATTAACACATGAAGCACTTGTTAAGATGGGTTATGAAGTTACATCTATACAAGGTTCTCTTAGTAATGAAGATAGAGACAAAGTTGTCAAGGAGTTCAAAGATGGTTTGACCCAAGTTCTTATATCAACAGATATTCTTGCTTGTGGCTTTGATCAGCAACAGGTACTGAATTGGTTCTCCTCTGTCTTCCACTCTTCCCATTCTGTGTATTTCCTCATTTGCTTTTCAATGTGATGACATCCTAAGAATGCATATTTATTCAGGTTAATTTGGTCATCAATTATGATCTTCCAAAGTAATACGGTGTACGTGATGAGCCAGATTATGAAGTGTATTTGCACAAGGGTAATTTTTTTGCTTTATCCTTTTATTCTAAAGAAAGTAATTCATAATTCATTCTTCATTAAATTATGAGTGACATTGACAGCAATGATACAAAATAGTGAATTTATTCTTTTCCATTTGTTTGATTTGATCCTACAGGGGCTGTATTTAACCTGATATGTCGTGAATTGGATGAAAGGATCATGTCGAAGATTGAGAACCATTTTGGCACTCGTGTAACTGAGGTATGCTACTTGATGGATATTGGATCATGATGCATAACATTTGATTCTGCAAATTTGGATTTTGCCTTTTTATTGTTTGGAAAGAGTTGTGAAGATATTCATCTTACATAACATTATTTTTTGTTAATGTGCAGGTGCGAGCACAGTGTTGAAGAATATAAAGCTGCTCTCAAGGAAGCCGGTTTACTGCAATGATGTGAATCTGCACTAGTTGAAGGATGTTGATAATTTTTGTGTTTCTCCTCAATGTGCCAAGGATTTTGGCCATATCTATGAATGCTTTAATTATTCTACACGGACACATGCGGATCCTGGTTTAAATTTTGGGGATGGAGAGTTCTTGTTCAGTCTGTGTTTTTAATGCTGCTGTTGTGGTTGATTTCCTCCTTATAGCTGTGTGTAATTTAGAATTTTTCTGTTCAGCAATTTTTGTTGAGACTCAAATATTCTCAGTATAATTTATATATAAACAGCTTGGTGCATAAATGAGGTGTGTAAGCTTACAAAAGATATTATGATGTACAATTATTATTATAAAAACAATCGTCCTCTTTTTGTTTTATACGTTTGTCACACATCTTTGTTTTTTTTTTTTTTCTTTTCTCCAAAATCATAACTTTTTGTTCATAATAGGGAGTTTTTTTTTTTTCTTTCATTTTTCCCTTTTCACAAATTCTTTGTGGGGGATTGAAAACTGAAATAATTAATTGAGTTTTTGACTTTGCAAATGTGAAGTTGCGGTTTTAAAGATTTATTTATTTATGAGTATTAAGTGAAAGGAGTATTTAAATGATTTGATGGATTTGGGGGAAAATGTAAAAAGTTTCAAGTTTTAGATTGAGGAAAACTAATGAAATGATTATATAGAAGTGTTGACAAATAGTAGAGTATTTTTTAACAAACTATAATGAGAAATTTTCTAATTTAAGAAGTTAATTAAATAGGAAATAAAATTCACAATTTGTGATTAAAAATCTAAATTACCATATTTATTAATTACCTTTTTTAAAACACTTTTATTGGCTAAAACTTATTATAAATCACAATTTTTTTTACCGGTTTCACTTTTTATTATTGCATCGCTCTCCTAATTAATAGAGTATGTATTGTTGCTAACACTTTTGTAATACTATATTTACTCGCTGAATATAATAAACTTGACTTGGGATTTTTGATCCACCCTTTTCTCCCATCCTTTCATTTACTCATCCCTTGTTCTGTTCTTTTTAACTGAAATTGTTAAATTTATAATGTTTTTCAATGATCTCCTTTTCTGTCAATTATCGTTCCTTCAAATTAGTTATCTTGGCTGCGAGATTTTTCAAACAAAAAGGAAGAGCTTTTGGTGCAGAATTGTAGGAATGGGCTGCAATGTGAAGGAGATCATAAAAGGTTTACTTAAATTATGGTTGATTGGCTATAAAGTATTGCCAAAATTGAATGCAATTTTCAAGCCAACAGATTTGGAAAACTGAAATATACTATTATTAGATTGAAAGGTGCTTCCTAGTCACGCGAGTAAAAGGGTCGATGGCATCTCACTATAATAGTGACTAAAGAGTTTCAAAAAGCCATAAATGAGAGTTAAGACTGAGGGACCCCCATTTAAGGAATGGAATAACTACATGTTTTAATCTAAGGAAAGTTTCCCTAAAGAGAAGGACCGCATTTAAAGTAAGTGTGAGGGCCCTGAATGGTGTGCAATTCTATGCAAACTTAACCCAAAAAGGTCCACTTACACTTTAGCCTCTTTGTTTACGCATATCTTCTTGGCACTAACCATTTATTGGTATTTTAAAAAAATAGCCTATTGATAATATAATTTTTTTTTATATTATCATTTAATTATATTATTATATATAGTAAATTCATTGTTTTTTATAATAGTTATTTTCAATGATTTTTGATTGGGTTGGTGGTTGTATATTTTTTTTTACCCTATCAATAAATCCAAGATAAATTCTTTGGTATTTTCCACACTTGAAATAGTTACGTTTCTTGCTTTGCACTTGACCACTTGACCATGAAAGAGAGGTTTGTTATAGTCACCATCCTTCGGCTATCTTATTATAGATTTTTGCCTGCCACTACTCCCCCAATTCATTTGCTTATATATTTTCTGATTCCCTCTTACCCTCACTGATTGGAAAACTGTTAATCATTTCTACCTCGATTGTCAATTAATTGTTCCAGCCCAACTCTCTTGGCAGCTTCTGAATATTTTCTTGCAAGAACTGGTTGGTTGGTTTCTACTGATTTCACCAATGCATATATTAAGCCTTTAATTTTTGGAGATGTTTCATTACTTAATTAGTATAAATAGTCTCAAGTTAGGATGTAATTGAGTCTTGTGAATATTTATTTATTTATTTATTTTTCATATGTATTTTTTTTAAAAGGTAAACATATTTGAAACATTGAACAATATAATATGACATGATTAGATAGTTTTGTTTTTAAATATATAATAAGAAGTTTGCCTTGACTTATATTTATGGTCCTTGACTTTCCCTAGAAAGATAATTCACCAAAAAAATATTAGAAACACCGTCAAATAATATTTTTAATAGATATTTGAATTTTAATTTGTCATGTTGTGATTGTTCCTTTATTTATTAAGTAAAAAAGCTCACGTTTGACATTTATAAACTCATTAATTTTGTTATTGTATGTAGGGAATATATTAAGACAGCATGTGAGGAATTAATTTAAATCACACATGCATGATCAAATATTAAGTGATAAAATTATTATTTTTATTAATTTTCCGATTCATTAGGAAAAGAGACTATAACTGATTCGGAGTTTGATTGAGAAGTAAATAAAGTTTGATCAAGAATTATTTTCGTCAAAAAGTGAACTCGAATACTCTCTGGATGATTTAATCATAATTTTAACACATTAACCACTTGTGTCTAATCACATGATTAATGATAAATTTATTTCTGAACTATGCTGAGTTCAAAACAAAAACATCTAAAAAATTAAGTGATGGTGAGGAAGTCCTTCTTCTAGTTCAGAAATTTAGTTACGTACTTTCATAATTAAGATGCCAACAAACTGTCCGTAAACGAATTTGGATATCTCAACACTTGATTAAAAATAATAGAGAAAATTTAAATAATAAAAAAAGCGATATTAAATTTTGATGGTAAAATTTTTCACCGAAGAAATTCTAAAAAACAGTACTAGGTGAAGATGATCCATTCCGCAAGTAAACAAACACTTACGCAACTAAGTGAACTTAAGTTCCAATAAACTATGAGAACATTTACAAACCCCAAAAACCAATGTCAAAGTTATTGGTGTGGCCCTTCTACAATGAGAAATTATTAGGTCATTTAGGTGTATTGGAATGGCATTTCCCTCACAATATATTCAATAAGGTTGGAGACAAATTTATGTGCATGTCATTTTTTTTATAGTATCTTTTTATTAGGTAACAGAATCTTTCATAAAGTAAGTTTGAAGACATTGACTCTTCTCGATACCAAATCAAATTCAAGATTATAAGTGTATTTTACACGCGTTATTTCATTTAATTAATAATTTATTTAACTAATTTAATAGTTTGTTTGACTAAAATAAAAATGTCTTGCAAATGAACTTATCTCATTAAATTGTTATATTTTTTCAAATATTATCTAAAACTCAAACTTTCAAGCTTTTTAGGATTACCATAGACGACAAACTCTCCATTCGAGTATTTAAAACAATTACATATCTAAAACTCAAACAATACTTTTAATTTAACAAGTTAACATTTTTTCTATAAAAACTAATTTTTCAACCTTCAACTAAATAACAATTATTTGTTAAACATAACCTATATGTTTATATGTTTACAAATTTGAAAACCTTTCAGTCTTTTACTCAAAGTAACACATGATGGTATATGTAATATTTTTTTTTATGGATCAATTTGTTAGTTTATTCATTTTTGTTAGTATAAAAAATTCAAATTTGTGATATCTTTTTTTCTTTCTCTCTTCAACCACCAAGTCAATCTAATAATTCCTTGTCATGTATGTAATGGTTATATAATTATTAAACATGTTTTATGTACAATAATTAAAATTATATACTTTCAAAAATATTACGGATTGGGTCGGGACCCATCCTTACGTTAACATGTTCCTATTAATTTGGTTAATTACTCTTAGCGTACAACTAGCAAAATTACTAACTAATAAAATGAAATTACGTATGGTGAAATAAAGTTGCAAATTTAGACGAAAAAACTGAAATGGAAGTTGTTTTTTTTCCTTATACGCACAAACTTGTGGATTTGATTGAATCCTATAAAAAGAAAAAAGAAGGTTGAGTTGTGTAGGTAAGAAAGAAACAACAATAAAAAAAGCAGCAACTTGATTTGATTCAGCTAAAAAACGAAAAAGACAAAAAAAAAAAAGCAGCAAGTTGCAGCTAGAGTCTTTTACTCTTGGACAAAAAGATATCCAAACCAGTTTGGAAAATAACAATATAAAATTTGAAAATAATAAAATAAAAATAACCAAAATGAAAGGCCAAACATTAATAATGAGACACATGGCAGGTGTGGACTGTAGCTGAAAGAATCACCTTTTATGTTTTTGATGATTTTAAGGAAGATGGAAAACTTCGGGCTCTATTAGAAAATCTTTTTTTTTTTTTTTTTTTTTTTTTTAATATATATATATATATATATATATATATATATATATATATCTTAAGCATATTTTCATCTAGTGCTGTCATTCTAAGAAAATCGTTAAGCCATTTTTTATTTTAACTAAAAATATTAATTTATTTCTATTTTTTATTTTGAATAATAAAACATAAAAATATATAATATATTATAAGCTTAATAAATTTAGTTCTATTACTTTTTACAAAATAATCAATTTGTGAAAATTAAAATGTATAAAAATATAACAATAGTAATTTTTATTAATTAAATACATCACAATATATAATATATCATAACATCAAGTTGCAATATTAACTTAATTGATTTCACATTTTTTAAAAAATTATCTTTCATAATATTTCATTTCTTCATAGTGACTCTAAGGGAAATTTCATTTGATTTGATTGAACTTTAACTTATCTCTTCGTCCTTGATACATAAAAAAATTCTATCATGATATTCGTTTTTGAGGTGAATACTTTCCACAATAAATTAAAGTCTATATATATATTGACTAAGATTTTATTTAGTTTTGCTTTGGTCTTTCTTTCTGCTTTTTTACTAATTGGGGTGAGCCCAAAGTAATTGCCAATGAGTTGTATTATCACTTGGTTGTGTTTGGATTGAAAATTTTTCAAAAGATTCTCTCATCCATTTTAGGTCATCTTTTAATAATCAATATGTATATTCTATCTTGAATTGTGGACCTTCATTTACCATTATATTTGGTGAGACATTTCAATTAGTTTATAATATTTTTTATCAATTAAAAAATTTGTTTGATTATTGGATAAATAAAGTATTTTTTAGTAGTTTTTAACATTTTTTAATAGCATTAAAAGTTAAAACGTTAGCTTCTAAGTTTTATATTTTTTTTCTCATTTTTATTTTTAATATATTTATTAAATTTTCTGATTATCTTTTTAAATAAATTATAATTTTATTGTTTTTATGTCATTTTATATTTTTCATTTATTTCAACCACTAATTTTACCAAACACTTATTATTTAATAAGATAACTTTTCAGTTTTCAACTTTTTAGCTAATTTCGTTAAACATAGCTTAAATCTCATGTCTTTCTAGGAACTACTACTTTAATTTTTTATTTTTTTTGGAACAACTTGTAATATTCAGTATTCATTAATCTTTTGAACAATCATATTAAATTTTTTTATCGAATAATTGTTAATTTGTTAATTTTTGTTAATGGAATGACTCAAATTCACAACCTATCTCTCCCTCCATTCTTTCTTCTTGTTTCACCACCAAACCAGCTTTATATCTCTCATTCAACTTATATAATTGTAATTTTAGTGAAACATTTTTTCTTTCTTGTAAATTATTGTTATGCTCGTTATAATTCTTTAATCCTTAACAAATAAATATTCACCCTTATCCCACAATTAGTTCCACTGGATCATGCTTGTATGAAAAAGATTATCCTCTTTAAAGGTGAATCGTGCTCTGAAATATATTTGAGTATCGTGTTCTTATTTTTTTCAAGACATAATATTTTTCAACTTAGCTTGAATGAAAAATAATGGAACTTGAGAATTAGACATAGATATGATCTATGTTTTTAAAAACATTACCAATGCACTGGATGCCATTTGTACTCATTAGAGCCCTAAGAGGCAATAGGAATATGAAAAGTTAATAGGAAAACGATATCATAGGAGATTTATTTAAATGTTGTACTAAAATTTATTTTTTATTATCATTTTAGATTATTACGACATTGACATGAAATATCGATCCATTTTATTAATAATTATTTTTTCTCTAGAAAAATAGCCAATGAAATCTTTTTTCAACTATCTTTATTCCATCATAAGAAATCATTAATCATAATTTTTAATTGATTGATAATATAAAGTTTTTTTTATTGATAGCACATCAAAATTAAACATAATAAAAAAAGAGGAGAAATCAAATTACATCGTTAAAATTTTAACAATTATTACACTATTTTTTAACTTAATATAAAATGTAAATTTTATTGATCAAATCGTTGATTATATCTACATATTACTAAGATCAAGATCGTTTGTGTCAAATTTTATCAAAATTAAATAATAATATAAAAATTATTAAATGATTTATATTTTACTATATTTTAAAATATTTATATTACGTTAATTTTAATCTATCATAAACAAGATAATATATAATTTTTTACTAATATAAAAATTTACATATATAATTTATGTGAAAAAAATAAAAATGTTACATTTATATTTGAGCTCTCATCATAAATAAAATATAATTTTTAATTACTTTTTTTAGCACAACTTGGGTTGAATTTTGAATACCCCTACTGTACTATTACACAATCAGCCTTTCAAGTGGCACTTTAGAATTCTGCAGTGCCAGCTGGACCAAGATGACATCGGTAACACGTGTCACACTATTATTTGTCCTTGA
The DNA here is from genome assembly GCA_007407185.1 of Glycine tomentella. Classification (NCBI taxonomy): domain Eukaryota; kingdom Viridiplantae; phylum Streptophyta; class Magnoliopsida; order Fabales; family Fabaceae; genus Glycine; species Glycine tomentella. The sequence goes on from PYAF01002548.1 coordinate 395,591, forward strand.
CAGAGTCATTACTCACCAAGGTTGTACTACTCAATGCATGTCCTGAAATATATAACACTTTTCTCTTGCAAGCCTTGGTTCTGTTTGTTACATTTCTTGGGTCTTCTTCCTCCAACTTTGTCTTGTCTCTCTCTCTCTCTCTCTCTCTCTCTCTCTCTGCATTTTTGCTGCTTTGAGTGTGTGTTGTTCTGTGCTTTTTGTGGACCGAATTGCCCCTACGCAGAGGTGAAAATTACATACAATTTTATTGCAACTTTTGCAAG
>PYAF01002548.1:395953-434135 GCA_007407185.1 Glycine tomentella
TTTTTTTTTTTTTTTTTTTTTTTTTTTTTTTTTTTTTTTTTTTTTTTTTTTTTTTCTTTTGCTTTGATTTTTGTTGTTTTTGATCTAATTTCAAGTTACTGTGATCCATTCTTCTCTTTTCTGGGTTTGAGGCTTGATTTTTTTCCCATTTGAGTGAAAGGGTTTTCATAAATTTGCAATTTTGAGTGGGGATTATGTGAAATCTAGTAGTGGGTCATTTTGGAATTTGGATTTGTCCTGTAGTCTGTAGTAATGAGTTTATGTTACCTACTGTGCCATGTCTTATGCCTTTTAACTTTGTTCTGTGATGTGGCCACTGTAGTTTTAGTTATCTTCTCTGTGCATGTTGAGTTTAGGAAAGTTTTGAACTTATTGATGATTGAATTTCGAAGAAATTTCAAAGCGGGGCTTTTGCTTGAATTGAACATCCCTCTCTCTATGGGATTTGTCTGCTGCATTTGAATCTCCTTGTAAGCACCATTGCTTATATTTCGTTCCTCATTCTATTTGTATATTCTTCTGGTTCCATCAGTTTTTTCGTTCCTCCTTCCAGTTAGAAACTATAGAAGTATAGAAATTTGCATCCTTGATTTTTGGTTTGAAGATATAGATGGAATTATATGGATTTTAAGCCGTGAAGCACCAATACTTTAATTTGCTTCACATATCATATCTGATACACTTATCATATGTGCATTGGAAGGAGAAGACCACATTTATTTTCTTGAACAAACTTTTCAGTATTTTAGAAAGCAGTCTGATGAGGTGAATTCTAGTTATGTGGTATGCTCTTTGGATGTTATGATTAGCATACATTGGTTCCATTAGTTGTCCTGATGTTTGCTGATAACCATGAATTACTTAATTAAGAAAAAATTGGTTATTTGGATTTATCACATGTACAGATGTCCTAACGTATGCCATCAAAATTGTAATAAACTGATAAGTGCCCTGTGCAAACGCCAGGTAAAGAGAATGATTCTCACAAAGCAGTATCGATGCGTACATTCAGCTAGCTGTCAATGCACCAAGGGTCATTTAAGTGAAGATGTGATATTCTTGGTGTTTCAGCATTTGAATTGGAACCCGAAGCTGATTGCTGCTCTGTCATGTGTGTGCAAATGGTTTGACGATCTTTCAAAGCAAGTTCTATGGAAAGAGTTTTGTAAAACGAGAGCTCCAAAGATGATGCTTGATCTGCAATCTAGTGGAAGCCACAGTGTTGATGGGAACTGGAGGGCTCTGGGGAAGCTTCTTATATTCTGTTCAGGTTGCAAGCAAGGCAGTTTTTTCAATAACATTCAGGTTCCTGGCCATTTTGTTAACAAGACTCGATTTTCTAGAACATCAGGAAAGAGTTTTCTCATGCCACAATGCATAAATGATGTTTTGTATGTGTCTGATCCTTGTGAGCATATTGGCCAAAGTGAAGAGGGCGATTTAGGATTCTTCCGAGGAATTTTCAAGTCGTTTGCATCCTCAAATGTCAGGAGGATGCTTATTAACAGAGGTGCACAGCTCCATCAAACCGAAATTTGCCCGTATTGTAAGGCAAAGCTGTGGAGCATGCTGCAGGCTAATATGATTCCACAAACTGCTAGTTGCAGGTTGGGTTCCTATGAAGATTATATTGAGTATTACGTGTGCCTTAATGGTCACTTGGTTGGGGTCTGCACATTGTTACCATTGTCCGATTCAGAAGATGTGTCTGAGGAGTGAGATATTAATAACTCAGGTATTTCCTTGTATCTGTTGTAAAGTCCTATTTAGTTTTCCTTTTTCAAAATAAAAAAACTAGTTCTATATAAAGTAACAATTAAGGCTGGAAATATGTTTTCTGGTATGCCAAATGGTTTTCATTATTGAGAACTAGGCGCATTTTCATGAAATCTAGTTATGTTAATGGCCAATAACTTATCCTTTTTAACAGGTGTTTTAGTTGATTAGAACCTACCAACTATGCTTGCAGATAAGTAAAATGTTTTAAATATGATAAAGAATTTGGATACAAGATCTTCAGTTTGAAGCACATAAACCTGCAACACTAGATCTGACTGATTTTATCAGGTTTTATCTGGCTATTGTGAACAATGCTCTTACACTGTAAATTATAGTGCTGATTAATACAAGATTATGACAGATATTTTTTATTTGAGTATATGAAGAGAGTGAAATAAATGAATGTAGATGGTGTTATTCTGGTGTATGTGAAGGATGGGTGAAAAGAGGTAACAATGTTGATTTGTGTTTTTTTTTTTTGGGGTTTACCCTTTAATGTCAACTATGTATAGTATTTTATCCACATGTGAGCAACAATAAAGAGTATTAATGAAGTAAAATCTTTTGTTAATTCAAGTGGAGTGGCTGTTAACTCCTTTCCTCCTGTGTGCCAGTAGTCAACATCATCAATATTAACATCAACAACACCTTTAATCCAAGTTAATTGGAGTCGGTGGTAGATGAATCCAATGATAGATATGAGGAGGTTGAAAAAAAAAGTGCAAGGGGAAGGGGAAGGGAAAGAAGAAATAAGATAAAAGAAAAGAAGGGGAAAAGAAATAGTAGGGAGATGAAGAGGAAAATGACTAAAAATGGACCATCTGGAACATATAGATAACATGTTTAACCTTTCTCCAAACTTATAGCTTTTCTCCATTCCATTCTAAAACATATTGTTTGTCAATCTATATCTTACTCCATTAAATCTTGTTTAACTACCTTTCTCCAAGTAAGTTTCGGTCTATTTTTACCTCTCTTTGTGTCGAGCTCTTGGTAACAAACTTTTGTTCTTACGGGAACATCCAAAGGCTGTCTCATTATATGTCCAAACCACTCTAATCTATGTTTCTTCATCTTTTCACTCACCGGTATTACTTTAACGTTTCGTCGAATATTTTCATCTCTTATTATTCATCTTTGTACAATTACACATCCACCTTAACATCCTCATTTATGCTACCCCTATTTTATGCTCATCTTGCCTATGTGCTGGTTAACATTCAACCCCATATAATATTGCAGGTCTTACAATTGTTCTATAAAATTTTGTGTGCTAATAGTGAGAAAGTATAATTGAAATTAAGCTTAAATATGTTTTTGGTCCCTATAAGTTAGTTTTTTTTGTTGGTCCCTGTAAGTTCGTTTTTCTAATTTTAGTTCCTGTAAGTTTGCGCATTTTCAATTTTGGTTCTTGTAAGTTATTTTGCGCATTTTCAATTTTGGTTCCTGTAAGTTATTTTGCTCATTTTTAGTTCGTGTAAGTTTGTGTTTTTTCGACTTTGGTCCCTGTAAGATTCTAATTTTTCATTTATAGTCCCATAAGTGCACACTTAGAGGGATTAAAATCGGAAAAACACAAATTCACTAGGACTAAAAAGGAGCAAAATATCTTCCAGGGACTAAAATTGAAAAGACACAAACTTATAGGGATTAAAATTAGAAAAATAAACTTACTGGGACCAAAAATAAAAAGATGTTAACTTATAGGGACCAAGAACATATTTAAGCCCAGAAATTATAGGCTTTAGGAGGGAGAAAAAGGAGAGAATGGAGACTTTTGAATAATATTCTCTTGAGTATTGTAAAGTGTAACAATGCTGCAGACATATGCATTACCTACTTTTATTCTGAAATTCTGACATTTCCTTGCACAGGTTGGCATTGAATTCTCCAATGAGATTTGGTTGAACACACTGATGGTCAACTCAAGGGTAAAATTCTGCTCAGCAACTGCTGACATGTTCCATTATGTTTCAAACCTCTATATTCCATTATGTTTCATGTTGCTGTCTCAACCGAAGCCAGCATTTTTCACTGATTATGAATATTGGCAACAATTGTTTTTAATGAATCAACTAGAAGGTAGTTACTGATAACCATGTGGTATACCGTGTATATTGATGTGTGGATACTTGACCAGGGTGACAGATTTGGTTGTGCAATGATTCAGTCTTGTTAAGAATCATCTTAATTTAGTAGCATTTTCCAATTCAGATTTCTTTGAAGAACACTTTGTGCGCCACTCTCCTAAATCCACCAGTGAGTAAATGGATATTCGAAAAAATTAGGAAAAAAATATGTTTTTAGTTCCTATATTTTTGGTCAAATGTGGTCAAAGTTTGTATACTTTTGTATAGATGAATTTAGTGTATGTTTGGCAGCCCATTAGCCACATACATTCAAGTGAATACAGAAGCAGCAAATACCAGCTTCCGTGTTAATTTTGTCAAATTGACGTGAATTTTACATCAGACGTGACTAATCGGCATGTAGCCAAACACATTATTTAGTCTCTTTTAAGCATCATGTTTTATAAAGTTATGAGGGATTAAATTTACATGTTTCTTAAAAGTCTTAAAATCAAATTCATCAATATGAAAACACAAAGGCCAACATTATATTTAATTTTTATATTTTTTTTTTTTTGGTGTGGGAATAGATTGTATTCAAACTGAAAGTATAAGGAGTAAAAACATTTTTCTCTCATTTTTTAAATAATTTTGAAGTTGAAAAATATGGGATTTAATGCCAGATAGCCTTTCATATGGGGTCCTTTTTCATGAATATAGCCCATTTTACATTCAGTCTATCATTAGTTCTGCTATTTTCATCCCACCAATAAGTGGAGAAAAAAAAACTGTTTTTCACGGTAATTTGAGTTGTTTACATTTTGAAAGTTGATATCAAAACATTTTGTCATCATTGTTTTGGATTAAATTGTGATCCACTTACAAAGTATTTTGTACATCGACAGATTTTTTTTAAAAAAAGTTAAATATATTTAGTCTGGATAAATAAAAAATATTCACATTTAATTTTTTTTAAATTATTCTCTTTTGATCTTTTATGTATGGAAATGCATTTAGGTACTGTTACTAACACTGTCAACTGAAGTGAAAAAGGACAAGATTATATAAGTAAATATTTCTATAAATGAAAGACGAGTATGCTGTTTTTTTTTTCTTGAAAGACTACAAGCAAATATTTCTCACTAAACCTAAAACAAATTATGACAACTTTTAATATACCAATGAATGCATAGACGGTTAAAACTATACTGAATCTATCAAATTATGACAACTTTTTCCCGATCATTGTCATAATCTGATCATATGAGTCGTTACTCTTGCATTGCAACATTGTTTGCTTTAAATATAAGCAATAAAAGTCTTTTTATAGTTCTACTGTCGAATAACCATTTTATAAAACATTATATGATATATACCCGCTTAAATGATAATAATGTTGCATTTTTAAAGATTATAGTGGTGAATTTTGTAATTTGCAAAACATTATTAAACAATGTAAGTAAATAAAACTTGCTCTTTGAAAGTAAATCCTCACCAATTTAGGCAAAGTGTCATAAAAAGGTATAAAAGCATATCGACTTCATTACGACTGAACTTCTATTTTAATTTTTAAAAACTTACCCAACTTGCCTCAAATTTTAACCATTATGGATCTCAATTCTCGACTTTAATAAAAATACATTTTTAATAATAAGAGAAAAAAATTATACATTGACAGTTGTACTTACTGAAATCTAGAGCTGACTGATGTCAGAGTTGACGTAACCTGGATGAACTCCATGATTTACACGTCGGACATTAGGTACCCTATGTTAGGAGAACATGAAGGAGAACCTGTAAAACAAAAGACTTTGAGTGAGTTGAGAAAATGAATTGAAAAGGATGAAATAGAACCTGATATTTAAACGTGGAATAGGAACTTCGGGTTCTTGATTGTAGGAGCTATCACAATGGTGTAACAACTTTTGTAGATAATTTCTAATTTCTAGATAATAGCTAGTAGATAAATCATAACTTATAAATAATTTGTCTCTTATAGATAATTAAGTACCTGTAACTTGATAAACGAGTCATAAAATTATCATTAATATTCAAATATTGAGACATTTATTATTAACATGTCGACCCAGTAGCCCAATTGCTAAAGGACAATGTGTTCGTATTCCTGTGCCAAAACTGACATGGAGGGCTGAGTGCGTATTTGAGCTCCACATCACTGGCCACGTCAACTTTGTAGATCCGGGACAGTACAACAATATAAAAAGTTTTACATAATTATCCAATCACAACTCACCATGTATGATAAATTTGTTAACTTTTAAAATAATTATCTTAAATAAATTCAAACAATAATTTGTGTTTGGAATATATTATAAAACTGTTCTATACTGTCAGCACATACACATTAAACAATAATAATAATAATAATAATAATAATAATAATAATAATAATAATAATAATAAAGAAAAACGGGAGATGCACCAACAATGTATAATAATAATAATAATAAAAGAGAAAATAGAGGATGCACCAACAATGTATAATAATAAGAAAAGAAAATAGGTGATGTACCAACAATATAAAATAATTTTACACTGTCATTCAATCACAAACTAGTAAAACCATCATTATAATAACTTTGTTGACTTTTACAATAATTATCTTCAAAATTATACAAATGATGATTTATGATTGGTTGACAAAGTAAAACTATTTTACACTGTCACCGTTAAACTCATTATAAAAATCAATTACAAAATGATCATCTTATATGAAAGTGTTGTGTAGGGTAAAATGTTATATAATTGCTTTATACTTCGTACAAAACTGATTGTATCAATTAAGAACCGGATTTTTCATCCAAAATTTTCTGTAACTATCTTTTATCTATTCAAATGAACATATTCCATTGTACTTAAATCATTCAATTTAAAGGAAAGACACATACAGCCAGGGAATAGAGCACAGGTGGTCTCTATTAAGGATGAATTTTTGGGCAAACGACAGATTCTGATCTTTCTACAAAACAATTTTCTGCAGGATTTGCTCAAAACATGCATTTCACTCTTCCTTTCAGTAGCTTAATGGACATTAACTAGTTACAAAATATTAAAATTTCTACTCAGTCTCGTCTCTGTCCTCTTCTCCAAAATCCAACCCAGAAATTGTCATCTTCCCTATGTTAACTGCAATTAATCAAATCATCAAATCAAACACAGAATGCAAGGGATGAGAAATTGGTCAGATATATAAAATATTTGTATGAAACATTTAATCTTGTTTGTATCTCTGTGCTTAAGCTCATGTATGCATAAAACTTATTCCAAATAAAAACTGGGAAAGGAATTTGCTATTTCTCCTACATGTTCTAAAGCTTAACATCATCATCATGTTGCTGTTGATGAATTCAGACAAAAGGTTTCCAATATAAATGCTTTAAGAGTGACGCGGTATTGAAAGTTTCACAAAAGCAGTTCTCAATATCAAATGGTAATTTAATGGTTCAAAAGAATGCAAGATTCTTTGTGAAAGAGAAAATAAGTGTTCGGATGTGAGTACATGCCATAACGTGGCAATCAAAATATAATAATCAAAAGAAACTGCATCTGGAACCTGCCACCTCAGGCCTTACATGTTCAGGTGTAATCAAAATAGTCAAAAGTGTACTATGATGCTGGTTTCTTGCAAGAGTAATTACAAGAAGAATGTCTTAGGGTTAGGTGCAGATTGCATAGCATGATCAAATCATGGTCCCTTGATACACCACTTCTTTCATTTAAAATGCATGATAAGGGTAACAGGTCATAACAGGGAAATAGCAAAGAAAAGCATGGTAAATGTCAAAAGATCTCACAATGGTGTAATTATAGTAACACTGTCATCCAAGACTGGGTACAATTTAGAACATATTGCAGATGAAATCAAAAGAAATCATTCAGATATATGATTAAGAAATGCAGACATAATGGTTACCCATGGAGGTAGAAAGTGGGACATAAATTGCGTTACATTCACTTACCAACAGCATCCAGCTCGGCTAATTTTGGCATGAACTTCCTGATGTGGTCTTCAGCTGCTTTCTCAGCTTTCAGAGTCTCACATTCGAATGAAACTGAGATTCTGTTCTTCACATCCTTTGGTTCAATCATACCGGTTCGTTCAAAGGTAATTGCAAACAATAAATTGAATATGCCAGCCATCCACTTGTGGTGGTTATCAAAAACTCAAAATGAAGAAAAATGAAAATGAATGAGAACTTCCATTTGAGAGGAGAAATCATGTCTTCAAAGATAAACTAATTTGTATAAACCAGCCAACTGGAGACGAAGAATCGGAGATTAATAGAGAAAATTTAATCTAACACATACAGATACTGAAGATTACTTATGTTAAAATATAGGTTGAAAATAAAGAATTAGTCTCTACAGTTTTTCCAGATATAAAATTTGACTCATACAGTTTTCATTGGATATTGGTCCCTATAGTTTCATTTATTTGGACAATGGTTTGGGGACCAATACCTTAATAATTGCAGACTATAAGGAAAAGTCCTTTACAGAAAATAGGGACAAATATCTTAATGAGCAGAAACTACAAGGACAATAAAACCCAAATAAGTGGAAAATCTAGTGACTAAAATCCAATGTGTGAAACTATAGTGACTATTTGTTCAATCTAAAATGATATATACCAAAGTAAACCAATTAAGTGCCTTGTACCCAAAAAAAAAAAAAAAAAAAAAACTTTGTACAAGGACCATATGAAAACTAGATAATGACTTGTGGATTATGTAATCGTCATCTCTAGCTGGTCTGTTCCATTGGCATGATTTGCAGCTTCAACCTCTATTTGTTTGTAAGCGTCATTTTAGTTAAATACTAGTAGAAAACAATGACCAAGGTTAACTTTATTGCCTGGACCATAGTCCAATTTTTTTTATAACTTGTATCTAACCAGTTTCCTGATTATAGAAATGTAGTTTCATCTTAATAACATTATTCTCACTGTTTAGAATGAAAGTTATACTGACTAATATAAAACAAAATCATAAAGCCCAGGTTAGCCCTCAAAAAGAAATTAAACAGGAAAACACTATGCTTTACCCATGAGCATGATCAATGCTGTGGAACCGAGCAGCATCATGGCCTTTGCACTCCACAACAGTGACTTCTTTCTTCGACTATTTTATCAAAAGCAAATGTGAATAAAGTGTACAAGCGACAAGAAAAGATAAGCAACACAAAAGGAACAATTAATACATTGAAATCTGTAATTGTGAGTTTGATGAGGCAATAATCCTCACCCCTACTGCATTCCCTTTCACATGCCAATTCTTTCATCATGAAAAAATATGGATAAGATAAACATATATATGTAGTTATTAATTGGACATAATAGAGTATAAAAAAAATTGAATAAAAGCATTGGCTATCATAGGACCATGGGCAAGTAACCAACATACAGATAAATCAACAGGTTTTTCACCAAAAAAATAAATCAACAGGCTAGGACAGATGCACTAAAGGACATTGACTACCCACAAACTGGTAGTTGTAGCTACAATCTTGCTAACAAGAATTTAAATTTGTTTATGAATTTAATTATAAGCCAAATAATATGGAAACCAAAGGGCCATTTACTTCAATTCCTCATGCAAAGCAGGAGCATAGAAGAGCACTAAAAAACATAGAGAGTAAAAGTCCATTCTGAAGGGACAATTCTCATATGATAATCTTTCATTCTATATAAGAATGAAACCTAATAGGCCCTATGAAAGAGTCAGTTGGCAAAAAAGCTATACCAGAACCTATTTTTCTGACAATGACAATAGTTAAAAAGAAATTAAGAAAAAGTGGGCCTTTTTCAAACCTAGCTTGATTCCAGAGACAATAACAACTCACACTTTTTCTCTATAGAAAACAATTAGCATCAATTTCATACATTCTAGTGTTCACTACTCCCCAAACCTTTCAAGTAAAATGGTAAAAGGGAAGAACTCATTTTCTATCTTCACTCAAAAGCGACAGAACATGCATCAAAAGTATTCACTAAAACAATCTCAAACAAAACTTCAAAAATTGAGCTAAAAATAACCTCTGGTTAAAATAATCATTTGGTCTTTATAAGTGACACTCATTTAGAAATCAATCCCTGAATGAAAAAAGTTAGTTCCTCCAAGAGCTTATAGGACTAAAACATGAGTTTGTAAGGAATTAAAATTTCAGGAACATTGTAACAACATGAGGCCTGTTTGGGTAAACTTCATTAGAAGCACTTCTAAGAGATAAAATAAAAAAAAAATGAAATAAGCTTCTTCGTTAACTAACCATTAGCTAATTCGTAGAAGTTCTCTCATATGGGCCTATTTGGGTAAGGTTCTTTAGAAGCACTTGTAAAAGAAGAAAATAAGGAGAAAAAAATAAGATGAGCTTTTCCATAAGGAAAAATAAGTTCTCTATTAGCTAATTTTTAGAAACTCACCGATATAGCTTCTCTTAAATATGAGATGACATCTACAAATGAGCTAATAAAAAACTCATTTTAGTTTATAGAGAAGCTCATTTCATTTTTTTCTTTTTACTTTCTTCTTCTAGAAGTGCTTCTAGATAAATTTATATCCAAACATGTCTTATAACTTTTCTAAAAGACTAGAAGGCATCTACAAATTAGTTAATGGTTAGCTATTGGAGAGCTAATTTTAGCTTATGGAGAAACTCATTTCATTTTTTATTCAAGTGTTTTTTAGAGAAGTTTACCAATGAGACTCATAACTCAATGTGCACTAATAAAATCTTATAAAGATTAAAACTTTTTTTCTTCAATACAGGAACTGATCCTAAATGAATGTCACATTTGAACCTAATCTTTGGGGAGAAGGTAAAGGGAATTGTTTTTTATTTTTATTTTTATTTGCAGAAAACAAATATTAGTTAAACAAAGAAAACATGCACATATACCAGTGCCATAAACGCCATAGCAAATAGAATGTGGAAGTTGGATGAAGTGCCCTGAGATAGAGCCACATGGCAAAAATGCTATTGATGCTACTCCTTCCATCATCATCATCATCATCGTCATCTCTTCCACCTTCCCCTCTTCTTTTTCTTCTGCCTCAAAATTTGACCCAAGAAAGAAAAAAAGGGTAAGTGAGTAAAAAGATGGGAAGGCAAATTGAAACACGAAGTTTCAACTTTTAACACTACAATTGCGCAGGATGAAGGATAAAAAAAAAACTAACCCATGTGTGTGTGAGAGAGAGGATGATGTCTGGTTTGGTTTTGCGACACAGCAAATTGCAAAAGGAAGTAAAACAGAGAAGAAGAAGAAGAAGAAGGAGCTGAGGATGAAAACGCAATGCGGGTAGCAGCAACTGAGAATGTTGTTGGCCTTCGTTTTGACCTTTTCATTTTACTTGTCGTTTTGCCTTAACTTGATTTTGTTACTTTTCTATTGCATTGAATAATTATTAAAAAAAACTATTTAAGGATTTAAATTTTCTAATAAACCAATTAAATCTTTTGATTATTATTATCATTATTAAATATGTTTTAGGTTGGTAAATTATCGAATTTTGTTGAATCTCTAATATATTTTTTTATGTTTGATCTTTATTAGTTTGTTTTAATCCTTCTAATATATATATATATATATATATATATATATATATATTCATTTTAATTTTGAAGTATTTTATTTATTTTGTATTAATTTCTTTGAAAAATATCAATAGAACTAATAACAAATAATCCCTAACGACTAAGTACCTTGTTCACATGCTCAACATTAACACGTGTTTAAATAAAGCCAAAATATTCACTTGTGAAAAAAAAATTGTTCACAAATAAGTCTATGGAACTTATACCCATACATTTAAAATTTCATGTAAAAATATTGATAACTAACTAAACTGATGATAAAATGTAGGATGAGTGTCTCCAATCCTTACATAATAATATTTTAAACTGTATTAGGCATAGAAACAATGTTTTCAAGCATATTATGAGATGGTGGTAAAGGGTCAGAATGTACCTCAATAGAGTTGGGAAGTTCTGGATCTGGATCATCCAAAGGAGATGCAGTAGTTGTAGGTGTTAAATCTGTGATTTCAAGAGTAGGTGGAGTAATATTCTGACTGATAGTTGGTGTGGTATCATGTGGATTAGGAATTGGGACATTAGAGTGACCCACAGAAGGGATGAAGGTCTGGCAGTCCACTGATACTTCTTCTCCAATGGATATTACAGTCTCCTCCTGAGAAGAAGGGTGGGACACTCCCCCTGAATAATATGCTTCAGTTTCCCTGAAAGAAACATCAAGAGTAATATACGTTTTTCGAAGAACAGGGTCATATAAACGGTAACCTTTTTGAAGATCAGAGTAGCCAACAAAGATACACTTACAAGCACAAGGATCAAGTTTGTTATGAAGAACCTTAGGGATATGAACAAAGGCAGTACAACCGAAAACCCTAGGTTCAAGATTAGATGTGTGAGGGATTGAAAAAAATGATTGAAGTTTTGCAAAAGGAGTTCAAAATCATTTTTTCAATTAGATGGTTCCACAAGAATCACATCCTATTTCTTGGTCTAGGATTTCAAACTTGACACCTTATTGTGTTACTTGCCCTTTATTTAGATCATCCTCTTATTTTTTGTACTTTCTCCCATTTCCTCCCTTGTTGATCCCATTTGACTACCATCCAAGATCCAAAGGATGTCTTCGATAGAGCTGTTACTTTGGCCCTAGGCCTTAGGGTCAACCTACTTGGTCCTCCATAATGGCCCTAGAGGACTTTAACCCTCTTAATGAAGGATCCTACCCACTCGATCCTACTTAATATGGGACTAGGAAAGGCTAACCCACATTTCATCCTATTTTAAAATGAAATTTCTCAATTGTTTAAAACATATATTTTTAATATGGCCAACCTTGGTTAATTTTGGTCGACCCCGACTAGTATTATTTTTAGCCAACTTCGGCTAAGGCAGTTTTGGTGGACCTTAATCGTGCTGTTTTTGGCCAACCTCAGCCAAGACTGCTTATGGTCAAATTTGGCTAAGGTTATTTTTCAGTCGAGTTTATTTTCGATTGATCACAACCTAAGTATTCAAAAAACATGTAATAATATTAAAACTTAAGGCCCATGCTCAACCCTAACCCATAGGGCTTTTGTGGGCTTTAATGGTCTTGTGAGCCTTTCTTTTTTTGGCCCACATGGGTCAGGGGTGGAATAAACAGTTTTGACGACTCTTGTTTTTGACACTTCCTCCACCTTCTATGGCCACTTTAGTATATGTTTACTATTCCCTTGCTTGTGGAGGCTTGAGACGTACTTGTTCTTAAGAGTGTCAATTTTGACATTTTGAGTCTTAGGCAAAACCATAGATAAAGTCCTTTTGTATATAAAAATATTTTTAAAAAAAGTAAACATAGATTTAAGGGTGTGTATAAACTAGTCCTTTTTTTTCATATATAGGAATTAAAAATGGTGTCAATGAGTTTATAATAACTCACATCTTGATTAACTAACTGAACTAGACCCATTGACGTGTATAAACTAATCTAATTCAATATATTATGAAAAACTCAATCCAAAAAATTGAATTAACCAAATATTTTATTGGAATGGATCAAATTTTATATTTGATTTTGAAAACCAATCCAATTCAATCTAAACTAAATTTATACATAAATGTACATATTTTTATTTATATATTCAGTCATGTTTACATTTTTTTTCTTATATATAATGTAAAATCATCACAATTAATACTTATTTGTGAAAATAATTAATTAAAGATAATATTTTAGTAACGATTTGAGTAAAGATATATAAATATAATGTAATTTATTTTTTAATAGTATATTTTTGAAGAGTTATACTACTATTAACTATATAAAAACTTATAAATAGGACATTCAATATTTGATATAATAACACATCTCAAAAAGATGCATTATAATACTGTAAAAAAAGATGTATTATAATTATCATTTAATTTACTCTTGTGTTATTATTTATCATTCACAAAAATGATGAAATATTAGAAATATACGAAATTGAAAGTTTAAAAATGTTGAATTTTAGAGACTCATTAAGTATTCTCGTTAAAAAGTCAATAAATATTATCATTTAATTTACTCTTGTATTATAGTCTATCATTTAATTTAACTGTTGTGAGTCAAAGTATAATGTTATATTCATAAATTCATACGAATACAATGTCATATTTTGATTCATATCAGGCAAATTTGTACATGAAAAGGGAGTCAAATTCTCCCTACACTCTTGTAAGATCCCTAATTGGTACCTTGTTTGCATTGATTTCTTTCTAATTCACCTTTTATTTATTTATTAATGTATTTCGCTTATTGTTGCTATGTGTGATATTGTTGTGTGTAATGTTTTAAATCCAAACCGAGTTATCATTGTATGTAATGGTTTTATTGGTTCAACTAACTAATTCTTCATTTTTTTTTATAAATTGAAGTTTAGATTCGCAGAAGGCACACCTTGTTGCAAGGCCGATGGAGACCACTAACATTAGTGAGGATTTATAGTGGAATATTGGAATTTTTATATTGTCTACCTTCAGGAAAAATATAAGAATCAAATCTATCACAGTTAATGTGAGCAGAAGACACAACCAGATGTGCCAATACCTGTTGGCAGTTCAACTAACTAATTCGATTCTTCATAAATAACAAAGTTTTACTGTCTTTTGATACATTGGTTATGCGTGTGTAGCTTTGTGGGTTTTGGTTATTGACTAGAGTTTGTGTATTTGAGCAGTAGATTTGGTTACCGGGTGTTGTGAACATGCCTGTAGTAAATTTCCAAATAACTTGGGACTAATGAGGAGGTGTTTAATTGCTATGTTCAAGAGTACTCATTTGTGAAGCAACAACAGGTTTGCATTTCAATGTATTTGTGAATCTATGTCATTATGTGATTGTATTTATTTATTTACTTTTACAACTTCACTTTTTCCAATTTTCTGATTGGCAGACAGCTATATGAGGTATTGTGTTTTTGTGATTGATTGCATTTGTTAATTATTTTGATAAAAATAAATAAATAAATTTATCTAGATAAAAGGAGAAGATTACATAGAGATTTAAATTTGAGAACAAGAGCTCCTTCTAAAGAATGAAAATACAAGCAAAAGATATATAAAAACATAATGGGAATTACACTTGGGTGTTCATAAACTCATATAATCCAATGTGAACCTTAAAAATTGGTTCAAAACACCAAAAATTGAAAATCAAACGGTCAAAATATTGAAAACTATTTTTTTATTAGATTGGATTAGATTTCAGATTTGATTTTAGATATCGATTCAAACTGAACTTATACATATGTATATATTTTTTTATTCATAAATATATAATACTACTCATTTCTATTTTTATTTCTTATATATTTGTAAAGTTATCATATAACTTATATCTATTCATGAAAAATATATTTAATTAAAGATATTTCTTACTAACTATTTGAGTTAAGATGCATAAATATTATATATTTACTATATATCTTACCTTCTATTTAATATTTTCTAAAAAAAATAAAAATAGGATTAAAATCGAAACCAATCTAATCCAAATCGCTTTAAATTGGATCGGATTGAATCCAATTAAAAGTTTAAACTAAATTGATAGGATGATAAATTAATAAAATTGAAATGATTAGATCCAAAGATTTTTTCCCTTTAAAACCAATATAACCCAGAAACACCCTTATATTACCTTCAACTTAAATGTTTCAATGCAAAGCATAAGCATATACTGCACATTGCCAGTAATGTTTGGCTAACCAAAACCAACAAAACTGCTCGTCAAGAACTGGTCCAAAGGGGTCACACCTGACATTTCCCAAAGGTGCATCAACATAAACATCAACATCAACAACACCTTTAACCCAAGTTAATTGGGGTCGGTGGTAGATGAACCCAATGATAGATCGGAAATAAGACAAAGAAAGAGAAAGAGAGAGGGAAATAAAAAGTGAAAATAAGACAAAAGAGATGAAAAATAAGCTAAAATAAAAGAGGGGTGAAAGGAGGAGGTAAAAAATGAAGAGGAAAAGAACTAAAAAAAAAAAGGAATGACTTGAACATAGAAATACTAGTGGGTTTAACCCTCCACCAAGCTTATAGCTTTTCTTCACTCTGTCCTAAGACATACCGCCCGCCAATCTATATCTCACTCCATTAGGTCTTGTTTAACTACTTTTTCACAAGTAAGTTTCGGTCAACCTCTTGGTAACAAATTCTTGTTCTTACGGGAGCATCCAGTGGTTGTCTCATAACGTGTCCAAACCACCTCAATCTATGCTCCCTCATCTTTTCACACACCAGTACCATTGCTACCTTTCGTCGAATATCCTCATTTCTTATCTTATCCCTCTTCGTATAACCACACTTCTACCTTAACATTTACAAATCTGCTACCCCTATTTTATGCTCATATTGCCTATGTGTGGGTCAGCATTCCGCTTCATATAACATTGTCGGTCTTGTAACTGTTCTATAGATTTTTCCTTTTAGTTTAAGGGGAATTTCGCGGTCACACAAAAACCCCAATGCACTCCGTCATTTCAGTCATCCTACTCTGATTCTATGATTTACATCTTCATCAATCTCACCACCTTTTTGCAAAATTGATCCCAAGTATCCAAAAACATCTTTCTTGGGTACCTCAAGTAGATGCACTGTATTTTGATCACCATCTCTTACTTGTGAAAACTCACACTTCATATACTTCGTCTTGCTCTTCTTTATCATGAATCCTTTAGACTTCAAAGTGTTTATCCACAATATAAAATCTGCTTTTTCTGACTCTTTTGGTTGTGTTAAAAGATAAATTAATTGAATCAAGCAAAAGGAAGATTGAACTTTTCTTACCAACCTCTATACTTTTACCTTAAGTTTGATAGGGGAGACTTATAGATTGAGATAGTGACTACACAGCAGTTGTTGATATCTTTCACAGAATTCTAGAGGTGCGGTATGCTTGGGATGCCAATTTCTTGTTAAGACAAAAAATTTCAAAATCTTAGAATTGTTCCCTTATGGTAGATTGGTATCAAGTGTCTCACTAACATGATGTGTGAAAATTGAATTTTGGAATTAAACTTTTATGATTATAGCGATTCTAGTTTCTCTATCTTTTTGGATAACTCTGCATTTTTATATAGGTTAATGTGCTATTCTTTTTTATCTTCAGCCAGGTTTTGTAAATTTATGAACAAGAAGGGGAATACAGGTAGGGTCAGATTGCTTAATGCTACGGATGTTTGTGGGTAATGATGATCTGCGAATTTGATTTCATACAAATCAAGCTAAATAATTTGAATTGAATATTTTTTGTGTTTGGGTCAAATCTGATTCAACTCATTCAAACCTATTAACTTTTGAATTGGATCACAAAATTTAATATCTGAATCTGTTGATTCCAATTGTTTACAAACAGGTTGATTTTGGTTTTTAATTTTTTTCTTGAAAAACCATTCCAAATCCATTCATTCAAATTTGATTGGATTGAATAACGGATTTGACCAAATCCAATCCAAATCGACCCGTATGTTTAGTATCTGGGTTATAGAAATGTTGTTTGAGTCGTAAGACTTCCTCAGTCTTGAATTGGAGCACCCTCTCCTCTTGCTAAATTTTAAATTACCAATAAAGTAAAAACATTAATGGGAATTTCAATTAGTTTTTTTCTCGTGGCTTTCTAACCGTCCTTTATTTTTGTTTCTTAATCTGAACTTTTCTTAAGCATGAAATGTTATGTTGTACTGTAAGATCTAGCTCGATAGCTGAATATCAATTGTATCAGCTTGTGTAAGAAGTTACAAGCAAATATGGTTAATAACATGATAAGGTGTCCGTATTTAGCAAATACAAAAACTGAAAAGAAGAAAGCATTTATGTGGTAACGAATGATGACAATTTAATGGATGGCATTATGCATATGCAATAGTTTGGTAGGTTCCTTATGGCACAAAACTTATCATTCCTATACTTTCCTATTTTTCTTCTTAAATGTCGTGCACGTAAAATGCTTTGTGAGATGGATGGGATGACGTTTGATAGTAGTGACTGATGCTATTGGGGAAAATTCTTATAGAATTTAAAATCTGAGTTTATGGGTTCTTAGATCTATTTATTTGAGGATTTACTATATTTTATTTAATGATATTACTTAGTGCATTAATCAATTGATGAAAAATTATTTTAGCTTAATTGATTTTAGTTTGAATTCTACTAATATAATTATATTAAATACTAAAAAAAAAGAACTTTGTTGTATAGTTGTTTTACCCGCTTAAGTAAAATTCTTGCATTTTAGGTTTATGTCTTGACAAGTTGATGAGGACATCAAAGGTCAACCCCAAGATCAAGACCCAATACAAGGCATAGGAGGACCCATAACAAGAGCAAGAGCTAAAAAGACCCAAGAAGCTGTGCAACATATAATGACTAATCTGAGGGCAATCCAATTGTATGACGGGACCCAAAATCTAGAGGACTGCATGAGTAGACTACTAGTCACATGTATTGTTTGCTTGGAGTGATAATAAAAGCAATTATTGACTTAGGCATTTAATAAAAAAAAATTAGTAATAAAGTGCTTGTAGATGATTTTGAGACCTAGACCTCAAGCTTAGTTATGCTTGACTTAACCACTAAGACATTTTAGTTATTCTTACAATGTTGAGATTTTAATTTTCTTTTATTTTCTACCAAATGCATGAGAACTAATTTGTATAAATCAATTCTGAAGTGAATAGAGAAAGGGACTTTTGTTGTTAGATTTTATCATTAGCTTGAGAACTTTCTCTACTAGGATTCTTCCCTGAACCCTTTGATCTTATCAAGAATTGCTCAATTCTTGTGGCGATCTTCAATGCTTATCAAACATGAATTGTTTGCGACGCCTATTTGCTTCTTCCTTTGCACATTTTCTATTTCCTTGTTTAAATTTTTGCATTTTCTAATTCTGTAATTCATCCCAAATTTCTTATTTACATAAGTCTCATTTTACTTATCCTTTTTCGGTGTTTTATGTGTCTAAATAGCATTTCAAAACGTCATCTTTCACGTCATTTTGGAATCGTTTGAATTCGAGTTCTACAGGCAAAGAAACGCATAAAAGTTAACAATACAATTTTGGCTCAATTGGTGAGTGAATTCCAACCTAGAGTTGGTCCGAAATTGAATCAAGGCTTGGATTCACATCATTTGGTATTCAGAGCAAGGTTCTAGGGTTGGAAATAAGGTTGAGTTCATTCATCATGTTCTGCATTTTTGGGTAACCCTAAACCCCAAAATTCTGTTTGCTCAATTTGAATTGTGCAATTCTGTTTCAGACTTGTGTTTGGTCATTATTTAGTATTTCAATTTCCTAGTTTTTCATTTTCTTCAAGTCTTGTTCAGTTAATACAATTCTGCATTTGTGTTCTTGAGTTCATCCCATGTTCATCATTGTTCATAAACTTTAATCCTTTCAATCCATGTGATTTGGGCTAAGTTTCTGTTGAGTGTCAAATATTTGCTTGTTTTGTTGGGAATTTTAGTTCAGTTGTATTCTCAGTTGCTGCAACTTCAAAGCTTCATTACAAAATTACATATTTCATTATTAGAAGCATTTTGACTAAGAAAAAAAAAAAGAAACAAAAAAAAAAGAGTCTGTAGCAAAAGAAGTTTTTTTTTTTAAAAAAAGTACATCAGTTGTGTTCATTAGTTCATTGCACCCCACTTGTTTGATAAAATTCCTAAGTGTCAATTGTCTTATCTAATCACTGTTTTTTCCATAAAATTAAAGTTTGTCTTGCTTGTTTGTTGGTAGTGAAAATGTTCTTTACTACTTGTTTGCATTTGTTGGTTCTAGAATTTTGTTTAAGCTTTGTGATTGTTACCTTTAAAGTACTTCTTGATTATAAATTGTTTTGGTTCAAGTAAGAACTTTAAGTTAGGGAACGAGTGGTAAAAGGCAAAGAGTGAAACATTAGAGAAAAAGCCATAAAAGAGAGCACTATACACGAGTGATACATCTTTGAGTATAAACACGTGAGAAGAGGGGTGAGGTGCTATTACTTCACTTTTTTTTGGTTCTTTAATTGAAATATGGCAGGTACTGGTGGTAATGGTACCCCTCCTCCAGGGGAGACAATAGATTGCTTATTGATGCGATTACAGCCCAAATGCAAAGGACAAAACATACCAAGGAGCTGTATGGGAGAATTGAACAACTAGAAAATCAAGGAAATGGTGATGATGGTGGAGATAGAAGGAGGAGATGGAGAAATAATGAGGGTGATGCTAGAGAGGACAGAATTGAAGGAGTAAAGTTGAACATACCCACTTTTCAAGGAAAAAGTGATCCAGAAGCATGTTTGGAGTGGGAAATGAAAATTGAGCAACTATTTGCATGCCACAATTACACTGAGGATAAAAAGATGAAAGTGGCAGTCATGGAATTCACTAACTATGCTCTCATCTGGTGGAACCAATTATAAAGGGAAAGGGTGAGATATGAAGAACCCTTGGTGGATAGTTGGGAAGATATGAAGAGGTTGATGAGAAGAAGGTTTATTCCTTCTCATTATCAAAGAGACTTTCATAACAAGCTCCAAAGACTCACACAAGGTAATAGAAGTGTTGATGAGTATTAAAAGGAGATGGAGGTTTCCATGATTATAGCTAATGTTATAGAGGAAGAGAGGCTACTATGACTCGTTTTCTCTACATAGTGATATAAGGGATGTTGTGGAGTTACAAAATTATGTGGAGTTGGAGGACTTAGTACATCAAGCTTCTAAGGTGGAACAACAATTGAAG
This sequence comes from Glycine tomentella, assembly GCA_007407185.1. Taxonomy (NCBI): domain Eukaryota; kingdom Viridiplantae; phylum Streptophyta; class Magnoliopsida; order Fabales; family Fabaceae; genus Glycine; species Glycine tomentella. The sequence goes on from PYAF01002548.1 coordinate 416,611, forward strand.
AGAAAGAGTGTCATGAGGAGGAGTTCAACTAATTTTCATTCTTATGGTTGGAAGGACAAAAATAGGAAGGAGGGAGGTTCATCAACAAGCAATCCCAATGTTACAGCTCAAAGAACTCAAAATAAGTCCGATGAGGCACTTAAGAAAGCAAGGAGTAGTGGAATGAAGTGCTTCAAGTGTTTGGGAAGAGGTCACATAACTTCTCAATGTCCAACTAAGAAGACAATGTTACTTAAGGAGGATGGAAAAATAGTTAGTGACTCTTCTTCACAATCTTCCCCATCCAACGATGAAGATGAGCAAGAAGAGGAAAGAGAGTCAGAAGAAGATTTATTCATGATTAGAAGGATGTTGGGTAGTCAATCAGTTGAATTGGATCACTGTCAAAGAGAAAATATTTTTCATGCAAGGTGCCTCATCTAAGGGAAATTATACTCTTTGATCATTGACAGTGGGAGCTGCACTAATATGGCTAGTGCAAGGTTGGTTTCAAAAATGAATTTGGAGACTAAGTTACACCCACGACCATACAGACTACAATGGCTTAGTGAAGATGGTGAGATGGTTGTGAATAGGCAAGTTGAAGTGGGTTTTTCTGTAGGAAAATATGAAGATTCTGTTTTGTGTGATGTGGTGCCTATGGAGGCTTGTCATTTGCTTCTTGGGAGACCTTGGCAGTATGATAAGAAAGTTCTGCATGATGATTTCACCAATAAATTCATTTCTGTGCATAAAGATCGCAAAACTACTTTTGCACCATTGGCTCCAAGAGAAGTTAGTGAGGATCAATTGAAAATGAGAAAGAAAAGAAAAGCAGATAGAAAAGAAGAAGAGAAAGAACAAAGAAAAGAAAAACAAAGTGAAAAGAAAAAGGAAAAAGAGGGTGGAAAAGAGAAAGAGAGAAAAGAATTAAATCTGTTTATAAAAGAAAAAGAAGTGAAAAGGACGATACAACTGAGAAAACCAATACTCTTACTTTTGAGTAAAGAGTGTAATTCAATGAGCACATGTCCTACTAACTCTCCTCCAAAAAAGGTTTCTTCTTTGTTGCAGGATTTTGAAGATGTCTTTCCCAAAGAAGTGCCTCAAGGTCTACCCCCTCTTAGGGGCATTGAGCATCAAATTGATCTCATTCCAGGAGCTTCATTGCCTAATAGGCCAGCCTATCGGAGCAATCCCTAAGAAACCAAGGAGATTCAAAAGCAAGTTGAAGACTTGATGCAAAAGGGGTAGGTTAAAGAAAGCTTGAGTCCATGTGCAGTTCCAGTCATTCTAGTCCCTAAGAAAGATGGAACTTGGAGGATGTGCATAGATTATAGATCCATCAATAACATCACAGTAAATTATAGACATCCCATTCCTAGGTTAGATGACTTGTTGGATGAATTGTATGGTGCTTGTGTCTTCTCTAAAATTGACTTGAAAAGTGGATATCATCAAATTAGAATTAGAGAAGGAGATGAGTGGAAAACAACCTTTAAAACTAAATTTGGGTTGTATGAATGGTTGGTTATGCCTTTCAGGTTAACCAATACTCCTAATACCTTCATGAGATTAATGAATCATGTGTTGAGGAAATTTATAGGAAAGTTTGTTGTGGTCTATTTTGATGATATTCTTATTTATAGCAAATCTTATGATGACCATGTTGTGCATTTGAGGTGTGTTTTGGAAGCACTTAGGTGTAAGATATTGAATGCTAAAGTGGAAAAATGTGTGTTCTGTATGGATCATGTAATTTTTCTTGGATTTATTGTTAGCTCACAAGGAGTGCAGGTTGATCCAGAGAAGGTGAAAGCCATTCAAGATTGGCCAACCCCCAAAAATATAAGTGACGTAAGGAGCTTTCATGGCTTAGCAAGTTTTTATAGGAGGTTTGTTAAAGATTTTAGCACTTTGGCTGCACCTCTAAATGAAATTGTTAAGAAAAATGTTGTTTTTGAATGGGGTGATCAACAAGAGGAGACTTTTACTGCTTTGAAAGAAAAGTTAGCTAATGCTTCTGTTCTTGCTTTGTCTAATTTTGCTAAATCCTTTGAGCTTGAATGTGATGCATCTGGGGTAGGCATAGGGGCTGTGTTGATGCAAGAGGGGCATCCCATTGCATATTTTAGTGAGAAACTGAATGAGGCTGCTCTTAGTTATTCTACATATGATAATGAATTGTATGCCTTAATTAGAGCTTTGCAGACTTGGCAACATTATCTCTTGCCCAAGGAATTTGTTATTCACAGTGATCATGAGTCTTTGAAATACTTGAAAGGACAAGGAAAGTTGAACAAGAGGCATGCCAAGTGGGTTGAATTTCTTGAACAATTTCCCTATGTGATCAAGCATAAGAAAGGTAAGAATAATGTGATAGTTGATGCACTCTCCCGCATGTATGCATTATTGTCTACCCTTGAAACTAAGTTTTTTGATTTTGAGTGCATTAAGGAATTGTATGAGCATGATGCTGACTTTTCTAATAAATATCAAACATGTTATCATACTACATCTGATGGGTATTTTAGGCATGCTGGGTATTTGTTAAGGGACAAGAGACTTTGTGTACCTAAGGGTTCAGTTAGGGACTTGTTTGTTAGAGAGGCACATGAAGGGGACTTAATGGGGCACTATGGGGTACAAAAGACATATGACATCTTGCATTAGTATTTATATTGGCCCCACATGAAGCATGATGTGCATAAGCTTTGTGATAAATGTCTTGTATGTAAGAAAGCTAAATCCAAGGTTATGCCACATGGTTTGTATACTCCATTGTCAGTTCCTGAACATCCTTGGATTGACATTTCTATGAATTTTGTTCTAAGTTTGCCTCAATCCAAGGGAGGAAAGGACTCAATTTTTTTGTGGTGGTTGACAGGTTTTCTAAGATGGCTCACTTGATAGCATGCAAGAAGGTAAATGATGCTTGTCATGTTGCTGATTTGTTCTTCAAGGAGGTGGTAAGATTGCATGGTTTAACTAGGAGTATTGTAGGTGACCGAGATTCAAATTTCTTAGTCACTTTTGGCAAACTTTGTGGGGTAAGATTGGAACGAAATTGTTGTTTTCAACTACATGTCATCCCCAAACCGATGGACAAACTGAGGTGGTCAATAGAACTCTTTCTACTCTTCTTAGAGCTGTTATTAAGAAAAATATTAGGACTTGGAAAGAGTGTTTACTACATGTTGAATTTGCTTATAATAGGGTTATACATAGTACTACTCAGATGTCACCATTTGAAACTGTTTATAGATTTAATCCTTTGACTCCTTTGGATTTGTTGCCTTTACCTAACATTTCTTAATTTAAAGATAAGTCTGGACAGGTTAAAGCAGAATATGTCAAGAAGTTGCATGAGAAAGTCAAGGTCCAAATTGAGAAGAAAATAGAAGGATATACAAAGTATGCAAACAAAGGAAGGAAAAAGGTAACATTTGAACCAGGTGACTGAGTGTAGGTGCATTTTAGGAAAAAACGATTCCCTTCACAAAGGAAGTCGAAGCTTATGCCAAAAGGAGATGGTCCTTTTCAAGTACTGGCCAAGATCAATGATAATGCCTACAAAATTGAATTGTCGGATGAGTATGCTATAAGTCCTACTTTTAATGTGACTGATCTATCTCTTTTTGATGCAGGTGATGATTTAGTTGATTTGAGGGCAAATGTTTTTCAAGAAGGAGGGAATGATAAGGACATCAAAGGCCAATCCGACATCAAAGACCAACCCCAAGACCAAGACCCAATACAAGGCATGGGAGGACCCATGACAAGAGTAAGAGCTAAAAAGACCCAAGAAGATGTGCAACATATAATGGCTAATCTGAGGACAATTCAATTGCATGAGGGAACCCAAAATCTAGAGGGTTGCATGAGTGGACTACTAGTCACATCCTCAAGCTTAGTTATGCCTGACTTAACCATTAAGGCATTTTAGTTATTCTTACAATGTTGAGATTTTAATTTTCTTTTATTTTCTACCAAATACATGAGAACTAATTTGTATAAATCAATTCTGAAGTGAATAGAGAAAGGGACTTTTGCTGTTGGATTTTATCATTAGCTTGAGAACTTTCTCTGCTAGGGTTCTTCCCTGAACCATTTGATTTTATCAAGAATTGTTCAATTCTTGTGACGATCTTCAAGGCTTATCAAACATCAATTGTTTGTGGCGCCTATTTGCTTCTTCCTTTGCACATTTTCTATTTCTTTGTTTAAATTTTCGCATTTCTAATTCTGTAATTCATCCCAAATTTCTTATTTACATAAGTCTCGTTTTACTTATCCTTTTTCGGTGTTTTCTGTGTCTAAATTACATTTCAAAACGTCCTCTTTCATGTCGTTTTGGAATCATTCGAATCCGAGTTCTACAGGCCAAGAAACGCATAAAAGTTAACAATACGATTCTGGCTCAATTGGTAAGCGAATTTCAACCTAGAATTGGTTCGAAATTGAATCAAGGCAAGGGGATTCACATCACAAGTCCCATCCCTTCATTTTTTAAATAAATTTATAAACAAGTTCCTAATTTCAGTTCATAGATTCACATTAATGTTTTAGATTCACAGAAGTCATCCCACCTCCAATAGTATAATTTCTTTTTCTTAAAACTCAAACACCTGACATGAATAGTTCCCTTTTTTTAAAAAAAATTGTTTTCAATTAAAATGAGACAAAATGTAAGTTAAGTATAATAATTACCATGGAAATATATTAGAAATACCAAAAAACTGCTCCTAATCCATCCATGGACTACAACTATGATAATTTGTTAATTGAAGAAATGAACCACACCAACACTTCTTAAGCATGGTATTTGTATTGACCAATAAAAGTTATTGTGTGAAGAACTATAAACTATATCATGCTATGAACAAGATTAGAGTTGCATAAGTGTAAGAAAACGACCTATACTCAAAATTTGTTGTGAAACCTAGCATGTGGAGAAACAAGGACCAGTGGCGTGTGTTCACAGAATCTGTGAAAAGCCTTCCCTTCTGTCTTCAACAGTAGAACTGGAATCAGCTTCAACCCTCCTAAAAACTAGCTTTTGTTGGGGAAGTTGACCATTGGCAAATACCGTGACTTCTGTGTCTACTAAAATTGTGTCTTCTTCCTTGAACTCTCCTCTAAGAATACCCTTAGCAAGTTCATTCTCCACGTTTTGCTGAATAACTCGCTTGACTGGCCTAGCACCGTAGTTTGGATCATACCCCAAACTACCAAGAAGTTGGATTGCAGCTTCTGTAACTTGGATTTTCATCTTACGATCTGCAATTCTCTTCTGCACACGCTCCAACTGTAACAATTGTAAGAAGTAAGTCTTGTGTCAAATTGAAAGAACGTGAAACAATTCCTAGAATTATCTTTCATAATGAATATGTACACGAGTAATTCTTTTTTGGGTAAAATATTTATAGTCCCTCAAAATATCTCCAAAATTAGTTTTTGCCCTTGTAAAAATTTAACACATTTTTAGTCTCCACATTTACCAATAATGATGTAGTTTTAGTCCATCATCAGAGACTGAAATGAAAACATGTGGTTCTGTAAAAATGTAGAGACTAAAAACTTTAAATTTTTATGGGGACTAAAACCAAATTTTGAAATATTGAGAGATTAAAAACATATTTTATCCTTCTTTCTTTTCTAGGTGTGCATGGAGGACCATAACATAAATGTATCTGAGTGAGGACAAAAATACCTGTAACCTGACAATACTACTTATTTGGTCGCGGTCTAGAGGCTGGAAAACAATATACTCATCAACTCTATTCATGAACTCTGGGCGAAAGATGGATCTTGCAGCATCCATTACCCGCTGCTTTATAGTTTCATATGTGGACTCTTTGGGCACAGTGTCATCATCTGTGTTGAGAATGTACTGTGATCCAACATTTGAGGTCATAATGATAACTGTGTTGGTAAAACTTACGATCCGGCCCTGTGAATCAGTTACCCTTCCGTCATCCAAGATTTGAAGGAATACATTGAAAACATCTGAGTGTGCCTTTTCAATCTCATCAAACAAAATGACAGCATATGGTCGGCGACGAACTGTCTCTGTTAGTTGCCCTCCCTCTTCATACCCAACATATCCAGGTGGAGCCCCAATCAATCTTGAAACCGTATGCTTTTCCATGTACTCACTCATATCAATTCGTACAAGCGCTTCTTCTGTGTTGAACAAATATGAAGCAAGGGCCTTGGCTAGCTCGGTTTTTCCAACACCCGTTGGTCCCATAAACATGAAGCTAGCAATTGGACGATGGGGATCTGAAAGACCTGCTCTTGAACGTTGGATAGCCTCAGCTACTGCCTTGACAGCAGGATCTTGACCGACAACACGCTTGTGGAGCTCTTCCTCTAGATACAACAACTTCTCTCTATCTGATTGTTGAAGTTTTGAAACGGGGATACCAGTCCACTTGCTTACAATTTCAGCAATGTCATTTCCAGTAACTTCCTCTCTTAACATAGACTTACCAGAATCCATATATTCATGCAATTCTTTCTCTGCACTTTCAAGTTGGCGTTGCAAGGAGTTTAGACTACCATACTTTAATTCAGCAGCGCGATTAAGATCATACTCTCGCTCAGCCTGTTGAATCTCAAGATTTACCCTGTCTATCTGCATACATATATAAACATTGGAAATTATCAAAATCAGATTTTAATCTTCTAAATAATAAAATCATATTTTTTTGTGCAAGTAAATTTCTAATGTTAATGCATAATTACCAAATAAACATAAACTCATACACTTGCACTAGTTCAAAGTGATGAAACCCAGCCAAAAGCTGTCTTCTTAAAGTTCGCTTATTTATAAACTGCGAATGCACCTTTAGCAAAAAATAATAAAAATATGATAACGTACCTCCTCTTTAATCGATTGCAGATTAGTCATTACAGACTTTTCATGCTCCCACTGTCCCGTCAATTCGTCCTGTTTCTCTTTTAAGAGAGAGAGTTCTGTCTCAAGACGATTTAATCTATCTTTAGAAGCCTTGTCTGTATCATTCATCAGAGAGAGTCTCTCCATCTCGAGTTTCAAGACTGACCGATTAATCTCATCAAGTGCAGTAGGTTTTGAAGTAATTTCCATTTTTAGTTTAGCAGCTGCTTCATCAACCAGATCAATAGCTGCAATTTAGAAGTAGCTCACAATTAACACTTAATGAGCATTATTGATATCAATCCACACATACAAAAATGTAACAGTAACAGTTTAACCTTTTTGCTTAAAACTATAGGAATTTTTATCAAACAGAAGGAAAAACGGTGCTTGGTATTGACTATGCAAAATAGATATTGACTCAATGTTTATTCAAAAGACAGAGCATTAACCTCTATATATACTAGTAATCTAGTATGAGACACATAATTCTAATCAAATAAGGAAATCAATCAATTAGGAAATATAATGTAAAATGGGAACAACTCCTGAGTGATCATCCAAGATACTTTAAGATATTCTAAGCTACAATACTAAAATTATGAGATAAATTTCTAAATATTCTGAAAATTTTAACAAAACAAATAAAAAAATGAACAAAAGATAAAAAATAGAAAGAGAAATTGTAGCTATATGTTAATCTTTCAAATGCAACAAATTGAAAATGAGTTAGACTATGGGCACACGCATGCTCCCAACAGCAGGGAATTGCTATAGCTTTAAAGATACAAGACAGTTTCAATTAACACTATATCATTTATTCCTTAGTAATGATATGCTAATCTCTTAGCGTTGGGAGTTCCATTGGTTTGGGAGCAACAGCAAACAAATTCTGCTTTAACAATCATCTATTCTGTAGATTATCGATAAACTATTACCTGCATGCTTCAATCAGTCATAAAATATTCTAACCCAGAACCCAAACATCATTCTCTTAAAACAAGGTATCATAATACTATAACAAATTATTTACCAGGAAACATACTAACGAAATTTCTCAATCTTTGTGCAATATATATAACTTACCAAGAGTCTTTGGCTAGTATTAATACCTTTATCAGGCAAAAACCTCCCACTTATGTATCGATCTGAGAGAATTGCAGCATCCACAAGTGCACTGTCAGAAATGCGAACTCCATGATGCAGCTCATATCTTTCCCGCAGTCCCCTTAGTATTGAAATGGTATCCTCAACTGAAGGTTGGTCAACATAAACTTGCTGGAAACGACGCTCAAGTGCAGGGTCCTTCTCAATATACTTTCGATACTCATCTAATGTTGTTGCACCAATACATCGCAGCTCCCCCCGACCAAGCATAGGTTTTAAGAGATTACCAGCATCCATAGCACCATTTGAAGCACCTACCATATGATGGATATAATTGCAATCAAATTCAACATCCACAAGTTAATTTCAAATCACTGTTGCAACAAACAGATGCAATATTTTGGGGGGAAATATGAATTGAAATGTATTGTCTTCTATGATCTGAATATCCATTGATCTAAAAGGTTTTGATATACCATAAAATCAACTTTTACAATAGCAAAAGTCAGCTTTCTAAAGTAGCAAACTCTGAAAAACATTACCTGCCCCAACAACTGTATGGATTTCATCAATGAAAAGGATAGTCTGACCATCAGATTCTGTTACTTCTTTCAGAACAGCTTTCAGTCTATCCTCAAATTCTCCCCGGTACTTTGCTCCAGCAATAAGTGCACCCATATCAAGGGATATAAGCTGAAAAGAGACACGGGTATCAGATCAATTTTACAACTTTGACGAACACATGGTTCAAAAAGGAGCATTTAATATCATAAATATTACATTCTTATAAAATAAATCAAGGGAATTAAGGGTAGGATTTGTACAGGGTACAATGTAGCGAAAATGAGATAAAAACTTAAAAAGCCAGATATTGTAATCCCACATTCCCATTCTTACCCATTTTTCTTCCATTTTCAGCTTATCAATAATATTAAAAACTTAGAATAGCCAAAATATGGGATAAAGAACATACCCTTCGATTCATCAAAGCTTGAGGAACATCTCCTTGAACAATTCTTTGAGCAAGTCTGTTTGCAAGGCAGAGATAGGTCAATGTATAATGAAAAATACCAAAAGCATCCACATAAGGTACAAACATTTGACCTACTCATCTTCTAACAAAATTATGAGAAAAACCAGGACCTCTGGTTCAGCAAAAAATGTTTCATTGGCATCAATCTCCATACTAACTACAGAGCATGGTTTCAGATTCTCAATCACGTCACCTGACCTGATGCGGCTGTAATATTATGGTTGATGCAGTGTTTGCAACTACATCACCCTGCAATTGCGGGTTGAATTCACAAGAAAAACCGCAGTGCCATAATGTTGCTGCTTTTTTTAAACAAAATAATATTTCATGATTGCAAACTTGGAAAAAGTGCCACAACCCACATCACAGTAGTCACAATGCCTGCAATCAAAGTAACTGCAACCACAATTTAAATTGATCGTGGTGATAATAACCATATAATTGATTACATTATTTCTTGCATTGATTCTAATCTATGCTGGCTGCTATAGAAAGGGTAATTCACCACTGGATAGCCATTTTTTCCCTAAATGTTTGGTTTTAGTATAATAGAAGAAAGAGAATAAACTGTTATTCCAAACAATGGGTCACCGCTTACACCCAATTCCTAGTTTTAAGGAACATTTCTTTTAAAAGCAGAAGAGAAAGCTATCATTTTAAATTAGGCTAATCTCTTAAACTTACTTCCTATTTTTATGGAATTTCTATTTTGACATATTATACTTCCATACAGAATGTAATATTTAAAACAATTATCATTTTTTTCTTAAAAATATTAACAAAAAATTGAACTGTCGTGTTCAAATAAATTTTATATTTTGTTTCACACCATCACAGGTGCCAGTCTTGTATGTTTGAAACAGGTCACACATGAAATTCAGGTAACATATAACAGTAGCAGCCTGTAAAATTTAATAAAAAAATAACTAACAGTAAAATGCTAAAAAATAAGACAAACACAGGTAGCACATGGGAGGAAGACCTAACCACTTACCCTTCAGAGATTGCAGTCTTTCCAACACCAGGCTCCCCAATTAGAACAGGATTGTTCTTTGTCCTCCTGGAGAGAATCTGAATGCACCTGCGTATTTCATCATCTCTTCCTATGACTGGGTCAAGTTTTCCTGCTTTAGCCATTGCTGTCAAATCTTTCCCATACTTTTCCAAGGCTTCATACTTTCCTTCAGGATCTATAACAAATTTAAATTGAGACTTAAGAATCAGAAGATATTTATAATAAAAAACGTTCATGCACAAATACTAATAGCCCATGGAAAAGTCAAGCACAGCTTGAATCCTCTGGTTTTAGCACAATCTGAAGAGATTAAGAGCCCATTTACTTTGACAAAACGATGTCTGTTTTCATTTCTGTCTTCCCTTTTAATTACAAAACTGCCATTTTATTTTCAATTTGTTTCCTGTTTTCGATGATTTGTACAGGAAACAGAGAACAAAAAATAAATTGTTTTCACTGTGTCCTGTACAAATCTTTGAAAACAGAAAATAGATTGAAAACAAGGTGGGCAAACTGGCAATTTTGTTATTAAAAGTGAAAATAGAAAATGAAAATAGGAAACAAAAACAGAAGTAAATAGGATCTATAGTTTTTAATAGCAGAGATTTAACTCCCCATCCCCCAAAAGGGCCAAAACAAAAGCAGGTAACAAGGAGAACAAAAAAATGACAACAGAGACAGCAACATAAATACATTATAATTATAAAAAGTGGATAGTAAATGACCTTGGTCAATAACTGACTGGCGTCCCCTTATGGATTCTATGGCAGATTTTAGAGCTTGCTGAGATATTTGAAAATCTCTAAACAATATCTTCCCAAACCGTTTGTCTTGGGCAAAACCAAGAACAAAGTGCTCAACTGACACAAATGAGTCCCCATATTCTTTCTTGAAGTCCCTGGCTCTCTGAATCAATGCCTCCAAATCACGCCCTAACATTGAACCAGCAGATTCCCCTATAACCTAACATAATTGGACAAGATTTTAACAATCAAGTTCATGGGCTATAGACATGGCTAGTAGTTTACTCAGCAAGCTAACAATATACAAGTATATTTTATAGGCATCTAAAAAGATACAATGAATACCCATGTGTTTGTTCCATATCATTTGCATTGGGCATATGCACAAAGCCATATATTGACATCTAATAGTGAATTTGGGAATTCAAGTCATATTATCAGATGCTATTAAATATATAAGAACCATCACAACAATCCACAGTCTGACAAGTACAGGACCTGAACTGCAGCCAATAGCTGTAAGTCAGCAATATTTCCAACATCAATACAATAAATAAGTCTTTTCTAGCACAGAACCAGAGGTGGAACTTTAAGTTATTATAGACTGGCCATACAATCATAGTGAATGAAGGATGTGAATAGATAAGCGATTTCACCCACACAAAATGATATAATTTGAATAAAGGAAAAGTGTAAGGATTTGAATTGCATATCACAATATATCATCTGTTTGATAAAGAATAGTTTTGCATTTTACTCCTGTCCTATGCAAATTTTGCTTTGGATGAGAACAAAGCTTCATAAACTATGCAGATAGGTCAGACCATAACCACATATGTGGTAGTGCCACGTTAGTTTATGATTCATCTAAATGTTATGTTGTTGTAAAGACAGACCTAAATGGCTATATCTTTCCTTCCAAGCTTCTTTTGTCAAGCTTCCATTTTACTAAGAAAAAGATGTGGACTTAATACAATTTCTATTTAAGTCTTAATTTTGAAGGAAAAGTATGTTGTACACCCATAAATTAAGTTGCAAGACAATATGGGTAAAACCAGTAAAATTCCATACCTAAAATAAATGCCAACAAGAGTAAGTGAGACTACTATAACAAGCTAAAGACATAACTATGAGCACCAAAGCAAATATTCAAAGGATTTCAGATTATTTGACTTGGTCAATCACCTTGGGTTGCCGCTGAATGTGCTTATCAGTGGCCTCTAGAAGCCGAGTATTATCTACCCCAACCTTAGAAAAGATCCGGCGAGCAAGTCCATTCTTTTGCTCCAACAAAGCTTTCATCAAGTGCTCAGTCTCCACAATCTGATGCTTGTTCTCCTTAGCCACTTCTGGTGCCGAGATAATCGCTTGCCACGCCATTTCCGTGAATTCCTGTTGTGTAATCTGCCATTGCATCAAAACACCAATATCAACCACTACATCTCCAAAACTCCAACTAGACCCAATTAGCATCACAAGTGACCCAAAATCACAAACAATTCAGATTGCCACAATTGAAATGAATCAAGTTGAGTAGAGTTAAGCCAAGTTAGACCTGACTTGCATAGCTAATATCAAGCCTTTCATTAATTAAACTCATTAATCTATAACGACTTAAATTTTCAACACAATAAAACCTACTTTTCTATATATCTTTACTCACAAGTAATTTAGCACTGAGACCAAAAATAAATCCAATATTAATGTATTTAATTAAATTCTTTCTATAACAAGTAAAGCTCAACCTTCACCAGTCAATCTTTAACTCATTAGCAAGGAACCCATTATAGCTACAAAGCACGGCTATGGAGCAAGTTCTAGAAAAACATAACACATGTCACGACAGCACATACAATAAATATAAAATTAACATAAACCACAATTCTTAAATCAAAATAGATAACCAATGTTCCAGAAATAAACCACAAGTCCATAACATAATCTCACAGTTTATCTAATTATTACATATTTTCCCATTTCAATTTAAAAATAAAAAAAGGTTAAATATGTATTAATCCCAACAAAAGAATTTTTTTTTTTTGTCCCAAACAAATAATCTCTCGTTTATGAAGATGTGTTGGGTGTAATTCTTGTCCTTCTTTTCCATTTCAATGAACGCTGTTAGTTGTTACTATTATGAAGCACATACACATCTCTTGTCGGACACATTTCTGACAATTCTTATTACGTGTCTGATTTAAAAATTATGGCTTGAACACTTCAATCGTCATCTTTACACAACTAATAATACACTTAAAAAAACATAAAAGTTTAGTTTAAAAAGATAAATATATCATCAATTTAGATATTTTGTTACATGTTACTCATATTTCATTTAATTAGAATCTCTCTATTTGTGTGTATATGCGGTGTCCGGGTGTTTATACTTTAGACATTAGCAGTAAGTGTATGTGTCCATGTCGTCGGTGTCGTCGGTGTCTGTGCTTCATTTGTTAGTTGTTATTGACAGGTAACACACCCGAAATATTCTCATATTTTATTAGAGACTAAAAACGAACATTTTCAACCAAAATCATATTCCCATAGTTAATATGAAGTAGAGTATTTGAAGTGAAACTGAAAAGTGACACGAGTATTATTATTTGAACTATGTAGTAGTTCCTTCACTGATTGCCTTACTAATACAACACTAATCTTAAATCCTAAAAACAAGTGAAAAAAGGTTGTTTATAACAATGAATGTTGATATGAATGTACAAGTTTACCTTTCCACTTGATGAAACTGTGCAGCGAACAGAGAACAACGGATTTCTTCGCGTTCTCGAAGACCCATTAGAGAAAGCTTCTCTTTTCTTCAACTTTGTTAAATTCAAAGTCTTGAGGGAAGTGGGGTTCTCGCGAAAGCCAAAGGAGACTTGAAACTGAGAGAATCGAGTGCCGTTGTTTAAGTGGGCGCAAATTGGGACGGAGGGGCGAAGACTGAGGCCCGAAAACGACATCGCCGAGGCCATTGCCGGTGACCGGAAACGGCGAGGAATATTTCGGCGAGGTTGTTGGTGTGGTGGAGAAGTTCTGTGAGTTCAGTTGTGTAGGTACGAAACCATGCGAATTTGTTAAGAGCTTGGATGAGCTGGGTTCACAAACGTGGTTCGGTTTAGATATGATTGGATTATATTTTTATGTGTTTATTTTGATTTCATTTTCTTCTCAAATTTTTTTATTTCATTTTATACGTCATATTTAATTTAATTTATTATTATTATAATAAAATTAAAGAAAAATATATATATTTATTATTAATGATGAATATTTCATTTTATTGCATAAAATTTATATTGTGGAAAAAATTATTAAGATTAAACAAATATCTTTTTTTAATTGATATGGTGTACCAAAATTTAATAATTAAATTAATTTTTTTGATAGAATAATTAAATTTAAATTAAAACTGGTATTTTTAGCATATTTGTATGACAAAGGAATTACATGGTGGCATAAAGTTATTTTTAACCATTAATAATTTCTTTTAAAAATATTAAATTCAATTTATAAATAAAGATAAAAATGATAAATTGAAAGATATAAAAGTTAACAAAAATTCTTAAAAACATTATCATTGAAAAATATTCTTAAAAACGCTATTGCTGAAAAATAACTTCTACAAACCCTCTCATTCAAGGTCGTTATTCTAATATATTTAGATAAATAATTTATTTTAAAAGAGCTAGACCATTAGGGAGATTCTTGGAGCTAATTTGGATCTGAAATTCAATGTAGAAATAGAAAAGAAAAAAGAAAGATTAGATTAAAAGAGATAGACAACTAGACATTCAATAAAGATAAAAAAAAAAAAAGGTTTGAAATCATTAATGAAGAAATATTTTGGCTTGTTATATGGGTAATGCCTTAAATGCAAGGCTTCAATGTGAAACTATTCTATTTTCATGTCATGTCATGGCTTAATGAAGAAATATTTTCATAACTTATTAATGTCATGTCATTTTCAATTTCTAACATTCTAACAAATTAACATATATTGATAAAAAGAAAAATCAAGTTAACTCAAACAAGAAGCTAGTATGAAAGTATTGCTTACAACTATTCCATGTGCAAGACTTGTTATGAGGATTATCTTAAAGAAGTGCTTGTTGTGTGAGGAAGTCATGGTGATATTGAGGATCAACATTACCAACTAACTCAGAAACATAGCTAGGCTAGCTCCTTGAGATGATTTCATCAAATGTTTTTTTCTGTAGATAGCTTCACCAGAAAAATAAAAATAAATTAAATGCTACATGTTCAAACTTTAACTCTTTGCTTGATATAGAGAAAGGAAAAGAAACACATGAACCAGTATACAATGCTACATTGTTCGGATAGAGCCATTATTAAAATTTATAAACATAAATAACAATAACAACAACTACTAGTACTTGAGAACACAAAGAAGGAAAACATATGCACAACATCGTTAACAAATAACAACGACTTAATTACCACATTCGCATAGAGCCATAAGGTACGTACATGATGTGCTGTAAACATGAATTGCTATGATGAAAATGGTAAATGCCAGAGAGCAAGGACAATGCACCATGCCACACTAAAAAGAGTAAGATAGGATTGGGTTCACTTCTTTTCCATTTTTTGTTTTTTTTTTTTAATTTCTTCTGCCTTTTCCATCTGTCTTATTTTATTTTTTCCGTGTTTTTATTATCATTATTTAACACTTGAACACAAAGCAAATGTTTAATCGATTTTCTATTCTAACAATATTTTTTAAAACGATTGATTAAATAGATTATTTAACACTTGAACACAAAGATTTATTGGTGAGGAACTAGAGACACAAGCTTCCATCACAAGCCCATTAGAAAAGTGACAATGAAAAAAGAATCTAATTGTTGTTCTCATTATCAAGTTTTTATGTGTTCTCATTTTGTTTAGTAATTATATTTTCATGAAGTGTAAATGTTGTGTAAGAGTGGTCATTGTGTCATTGTTTAAAGATCCCTAAATGTCAAGCGCACAGTAATATTTACCAGAATGCCACGTGGTATATTTCGCCCCTGACCATAGCGAATTATGCAAGCTGATGTGGCATGATGTTGTTGGTCATGTAATTCGCTATAGGTACCAGAGAATTACGTGGTCAAACTGTCAATGCCCAGACAGAATTGGGACAAGACACGTGTCAACTCCCTAGGATTTTGCTGAGAGGCATAGCGAAATAAGTGGAGTACTGACACAACGTGACACATGGCAGCTCCTTACTAATTCGCTGAGGGGCATAGCGAAATAGGTGTAGTATTTTGCTAGATAGCCCAACGAACTTGGTCTTATATAACCACACCCCCACCTCGTTTTTACATCACCACACACATTCTCATAAATGCTCTCTTATTTTTCAATTAAATTTTTGCAAAATGAGTGGGAGTAGAAATGGTTTAATCACCATTGTATATTATAATGGGAGGAGATATTTTGGACCGAATGGTCAAGTCTTTGAAGGAGAAAGTAAAATGTTTCGTATGCCCCCATGATGCAGCTATCATGATCTGATGAAAATGATTTACAAGAAGCAGGGTCGTTCCTGAAAATTCTTTGGTCCGAGGCGAACTGGAAAAAATGGGCCCCTAACACAAATTTTTTTAAATACAAATAATATTAAAAGATATAAAAATTCATTACATCCCACATAATTTTCAAAACTGTATATTAAAGATACATATAATGCTTTATCAAAAGCATTTCCTTCTGACATTTCTTGACGCAAAATCATTTATAATCATATCTACATCGATTTTATCCAACATATTTCTCTCAATAGATAACATTGCTAGACCATTCAATCTCTCCTGCGACATTGTCGATCTCAAGTAATTTTTCAATAATTTCAACTTTGAAAAACTTCTTTCTACGGAAGCTACTGTCACAGACATCATTAATAGGATTCGATATACAATAGAAACGTTGGGATAACAATCTGCATTTTTGACAAATTCAAGAATATCATTTGTTGTCATTGACTCATTTGGTAAAGTCATTTGCAACACCTTCATTTCAGAATAAAAGTCATCTGCATCAACATCTGACAAAGTATTATGAGAAAATATATCCTTAAAATTATTGCAACAATCCCTTAATCTATTGTTTTCCAAGGACTTCAACCTTGTAGAGTCAATTAAAAATCCAAAAACATTTTCAAAAATCTTTAGTTGATCAAATCTGTCTTTCAAAGAAGCAATCGTCATATCCACAATCACCAAAAAGTAGTTAACTCTAAAAGACTCCTCAGGTGATTGCAAATCTTCATCATGACAATCCTCACCAAATTTTTTTTTTTCTAAAAATAGGACGTTTAGTTGGAAAATTTGGCTCTATATCCATACTTAACGCGAGATCTTTGGTAATACTCATACTATCTTCAAACCCTTCATTTCTATAATTTTCGAAATATAATATGATACCTTCCACTTCTTTCATAGTAGTATCAATGCATATTGTCTTGGATTGCAGTTTTTTACTCACCATGTTAATTGACAACAAGATATCATACCAAATAACCATTCCAAGTAAGAATGCAAAATTTTGAAGTGCATTAGCCAAACTTTCTGCTTCACTTTTTGCTTTAGCATCATTACCTGAAGATTCATATAATTTTGACAAAGCTAATCTTATTTTAGAAGCATGAAATCTAATAGCTTTGACACTTTTAATTCGACTTTCCCATCGAGTATCCGATAGAGATTTCACAGTTTCGGAAACATTTTCACGCAAAAT